>CALNXK010000052.1:3050000-3057500 GCA_942486035.1 Porites lobata | reverse complement strand
GCAAAATTTGGATTGGTTGTGGCACTGTTAATCATTAGTTTTGATAATTAAAACGAAAAAGTGAAAAAAAAAAAACTTTTTTGTCTATAAAATTATTAGAACATAATATTTCAAAAACGCTCTCATAGCCGATACTGTTCACATCTCGCCAAGTTAAAAACAACGGTCTTAACTATCAGCACACTAGATGATTTTAATAGCTTATTGATTGATTTCGAGAAAATTCCCAATTTGTTTATTTTGCATGTCAACGTTATTCTGTTGTTATGGAAGCGTACCGGCACTACAGCTTAAAAGTCATAGAACATTAAACACGAAGGGGTTAAACCTTGAAAAATGGGTGTAAGACTCCTCAAAGGCGTTTTTTAAACCAATGTCAACGAAATTTCCACACATGCATTTTAAAAACATACTAAGTAGTTAATGCGTATGAGAAAAAGACTTCTAAGAATTCTATCAAGCCATTCCTAAAAATGTTGACATTTCTTTTCGCCACCAGCAAGGTTACAAATTGGGTGGATGTTATAGGAGTAGTTCTCAAGATCGAAGCAAGGAAACAAGCAATAAACTTATGGTGTGGTAACGATTGATGTTAGACATCATTATGACTCTACTTTTGAGTAATTTTAAACTCACATAATTTATTTATCGATGCGTCTGCTACTGATAAAACCACAAATATTAAAATATTGAAATGTTTTTGTGGTTTGCTTCAATTTAAACAGAGAGATTTTTTACGGTTAAAGTGCTTTCTGCCGGGGTTGTCATGCTGGCTGTGGTTCTGTAAGGTTTTTTGCACTTTTTTCAGCTGTAAAACTATTGTTTTTAGAATTTTATGATTAAGTGGATGACTTGAAGAAGCAATTTTTTTTAGCCGCGAATTTATTAAGATCGTAACAAAAGCAGCGCGTACGACTACGTATACCGCGGCGGTGGCGTAAATTGAATTTTGTGATTAATATCCCTCTTCGTTTGACCTTTTTTCATCAGTTTACGCCAAGAGAGCCTGCACTTTTAACAAGCTTTTGAGGTAATGCTGTTTGAAGATCTGGACAAGCGTTTTGTTTTCGAACCTATGAAGTAAAACTAATTTCGATAGCTTTTGTTGTGTCTGCTTACAGTTAATTTTTTTTATCATTTTGTCCACCACCTCAAAATAATTGTCTTTTCAAAAACATTGCGTGGGTTGTTTAGTGAGACTTGCTGTGCTCTAACTGAAGTCTTACACGATTATATCGGTAGAAATCTTCAAAAAGTACTTTTACGTTTGGAAAAGAAAGAAAAGTACTCTTAGAATTGCAAGAAACAATTAATTAGATCAATCACACTCGACTTCTATCAGTTTTAACAGTTTTTGCCGATAGAAGTATCGCATTAAGTAAAAGACACCTCATAAAGGACTTTTTTAAACTTAGATGCAGTCCCTAACATCTTTGCTCCAGGAGAGGATTCGCTAAAATTTAACAAACTGAGCGAGTTGGAATTAGAGAGAAATAAGAGAACAGGGTATCCAACTACCAAATGTTTCCAAATACGTCAGAAATGCCTCAATTAGTGTTTTCTGTATGCTTTAGAAGCCTGTTTGGTTAATTTGGAGCTGCCCTTAAAACTATTCACCGTTTCGGTTGACTTAGGAAGAAGTTTCCCCGTGTCGAAATTTTTAGGTCGCTTTTTCATCTCATCCGAAACTGTCAGCTACCCCGATAGGTCCGGTGGAAAGTTCCGTCCTCTCATTAGAAAATTCTAGGAGACGTTTTGACTTTATACCGAAATTTTCAGGAGACCCAAGTTCGTAATATCTTGGCAATAAAATGCGAAAAACATAGCCTCCAAACATCGTAGGTATGTGGAAGGTATGTTAATAATAGTAGATTTACCTCCGAATATCGTGGACGAATGGAGCGGTTAATTTTCTATCCTTTCCGGAACTTTAGAAATTTTTAGGCAACATTTGCTCACTCAAACAACCCATCGGAGTGGGGTGCACTTATTTAGACCCAGTTTACACTGGTCCAGACAAATTTTTGAACGGATAAAAACTTGCACGAGTCCGCCTTTCGTTTACACTGTATCTGCAGAACCGTGCAAGGTTTTTAGCGGCAAACATTACTACAATCTGTAACAGAATTTGCATCCGTGTTCCGTGTAAACGGCCTGTTGCTGCACAGGTAAAAAAACACCGAGAAGAGAGTTGAAAATACGACGCGCAGCGGAGTATTTTTGACGAACTTCGAGGTGTTTCATCTGGTGATGAAACACTGTGTCGAATGTTTGATATTTCTTCTCAAACAAAATCATTTTTGAAGGAGAAATTAAGGATGCAAATACTAAGCAGTGTTTCATCCGATTTCCAAACACTCATTAAACATTAATTTCCTTTGTATTTTCTTAATGAATTATTAATGAGTTTGAGAAAAACTTTTTCATGATCATAATTGATTATTTAAAAAGAGTGGTTGCCACTTTTTTGATTGCAAATTTTAATAAGATTTGCCGATACTATTTTTCTTTCATGTATATAATATAAACCCGTGGAAGTGACAGGAAACTAGCTCTGCTGGGAGTCGGACACTGTAGTCTTTCCTGATGGAGAGACGCCGAACGCGCAAGTTGATATTGATAAAATATAATAAGCAGTAGCATCACTTTTTGCAGTCCTTTTGCGCTGGAATTAAACAAAGTTAGATCTTGTTTAAATTACTAGATCTAATATTTACGATTAACAGCAATAAAAAGCCCAGAGCTACTTACCTAGGATTTTTTCCCACAGATTAATTCGAGAAAAAATTTCTTGTGTTGACCAGTCAAGAAGAACCAAAGAAAATGACATTGCTTCCGTGACAACAGGAATGTATGATATAGTAACAGCAGGTTGGTAATAGAATACCTGAATTTTGGCATTAAGTGCGTCTACTCAATTAGCTCAGTGTGACATCAAAGCGAAATACATGTTGACGATATATGAAGTCTATTTAATTAGTTTATTCCAAATTCCAATTCGACCAGGAATCAGGCGGAAGAAGAACCACAATAGTGGATGTGCTACCTCTAAATCATTATTTAATTATTTATTCATGTATTTATTATTTATTCACTCAAAGTTATTTTGAAGATTTAACATTAGACGATATCAGACTTGCCAGATTTAGAAGATTTCTGATAGGAATCGTAAGCAATGTACCCTGCAATTAGCCTGTTCCAGGCTCCGAGATAGTGGTGAAAAGTCGTTCAGTAAATTCCCAAGTCGCGCGCGTCTTATTTTCGCTTTGCTCGTTTAATACGTCCCCACTATACTATCTGAGAGCCTGGCACAGGCTACCCTGCAATGTGCGCGTTCATCAGTGCAATAGCTACTAAATGAATGAGCCCACCAACTTGACAGCCAGCATCCTCTGGAGTGCTACATATTGTTAAAAGTGACTTAGGTTTAGTCAGGGGCACCCAACGACGGTTTTCTCCTAAATACATTGGAAAAACTTTTTAGGCTATCCAGAGTATTTTAAGATATCTAGAAATGCACTCTTTTCGGCGCTATAAAATTTGTATGTACATGTTCGGTCATCCTAGTGGAACTTTCGTCCTTTGGAAATGACAAGGGCTTGAGAATTTTTTGTCCCAAAAATTTGGGTGAAATTTGAGATACAACGAAAATTAGACATTCCCGCTTAATTTTTAACGCCATCCCATTTTTGAATCGGAAAATTTTAGGTTCCCTTTTCTGTATTGAAAAAATGGCCTTACTTGGGAAGACAAATGTTAAAATTAAGCTTGAGAAAATCGTAAGGAATTTATACGATATGCCTCGAAAATGGTACATGAACGGAACGGTCATGTGGAAATTTTTAGCCGTCGTCCGGTTATAGAAAATTGTAGGCAATATTTGCTTCTCCGAACAGATATTGTACCGGAAAAGAGTCGTTGGGTGTTCCCGCTTAGTTTACGCCGTAGGAAAATTCGCCTTCCCATCTAAAACTAGACACATGAAAATATATAATAATATATAGATTTAGCCAGGGCTAAAAGCGAAGCTCCCATTAATAAATTTAGAATTTAAATCAAACAATAAACTTGTAATCCACAAATCAGTTAACTTTAAGGGAAAGCTAAGGCTAAGTGATTTTAGAATGAAAAAAAAATCTTACATCGAATTGATAGCCGTATATATACACCCAAAAAATAGCAAACATCTTCGATCACATTTTAGAGCCATAATGGCTCTTGATCACAGTAGATTAGGCCTGGAAAACGAATGTTTGGAAAACAAATCAGGCCGAATTTTTTGATTTCGACAAGTTTACTTAACAAAAACTTGCCAACAACTCTGGGAGCGTGTAAACCAACATTTCATACTTTTTACACATCACATCTGAAACAGTGATATGAGGCGTTGTTTTTATCATATAGACCTCAGACAAAATGCAGTATTTCACAATTTTTCAAGACAAATTGCACTCATTCAATATTCAGAACCGTACGAAGCACTCGTGGGCTTTTAGCAAAACCGTTCAAATAATTTCCAAAATCATATATACGGCCAGCCGGTTCTCACTTTTGACAAGCGCCAAATTTTCAGTGAACATTAAAAGAGTTACGCTTCAACGTAATAAAGAATTTATTGTGTTTATTTTTTTTATTAAATGGTTTTATAACGATGTGCAATCTTAAAAAGCGTTTGATACGAGCAGCATTTTGACTACTCCTACAAGCGTTGTTTATGAACGACTGAAAACAAACTGCAAAGCGATTAAAATTGTAAGAGACTACTAACAATCAATAAAAGAAATGTAATTCGGTGAAACATTTACAGAGACAACAATTTTCATTCACGAAGACAAGTATTAAAGCGTCTCTAAAAACTGAGTCTTTAAGCTTAAGCTTAAAGCTTTTAGCCGGCTTCCTGTTGTTTACTGTTTTCAAAGATGAACTCGAGGCAAGAAAACCGCTCAAAGCTTTCTTTCTACAGCCAAAATTATAACTAAATACTCTTCGGAAAGTTTTTTCGTTCTATATGCGGAGAGAAAATATCGACTAAAGGCTTTTTAAAGTTCTGTAAGCTTATATATACTAGATCAGATCATTGTCTCAGATCTTAACACAAACGTGCATAAATTAGCCTGATAAACTGCGCTCGACTTCATGAAATTAGATATAAAAAACAAACATACACTGTATACAATAATTACTTAGGCTTACCATTCGAGATGCAGCTCTTGAAAGCTATAAAGTAAGGCCAGAATTGCTTGAGGGACTTTTCAATCCGCATCCAGCAAGGTAAAAACGAAAGCGATGCATCCGAAATCGGATTTCCAACTTTGGCAACCGGCGCATTTCTCGACCAAAAATTCAATAAACAAACCAGCCATGAATCAAAGAAGACTGTTGATAGCAGCCGTATTTCATTTTAAGCATCCAGTGGAAAAAGACAGTAAAAGACATCACAGGTTGACAAAATACTCTGTCAGCTTCAGCTGTCAATCGCCCCATGTAAGGTAATCCGGAATCCGGAATCCAGGTAATTTTGGTCTGTGGAATCCGGAATCCACGGCTTTTGAATCCGGAATCCAGCTAATGGCATCCGGAATCCAAGCATTGTAATCCAGAATCCAGGTTGCTGGAATCCACTCTGTTGTGATGGTTCCAGGGCCTCTTCTTTTCCTTTAGCGACTGTTGCGTGAAAATCTCATGTCGCAAGGACGCGCAACAGGCATGTTCACGCGTGTTTTACTCGCAGGAACATCCCTTGTCATTGTGACATATCGGGTATCAATTTGAAACAATGGTCACATTATAATGACGTGACAGAATCCCAGGGAGTGATTCATATTACTGTATATTATCGCTCTTTATAAGACACCCTTTCGACCTTTTTCCCCGTTGCGCTTTTGGAGTCGGAGGTTTAGATTCTTTCCTGTTTGGGCGCAATTGGAACTAATTTTTGGATTTCAGGTAACGTCAAAAGAATAATAATATAAAGTATCCTTATTCTTGGCCGCAGTATCAGTAGTCGCGGTGGTTGCAGTTACTGGCTTCTTTCAGGCACATGTCATCAGTGTCACTCAAAGAATGACATGCTGCACGTGATGTCGACGTGGTGTCTTTCATTCAGTCCAGATTCAATCAGTCGAAATCAGACATCTCGAGAGATCACTTTGAATTTTTTTCTCAATCGATCGTTAACAATCTTTGTCAGCATGGGGAAGCACAAGAAAAAGCATGAGTCGGAAAGGTACGTACCTCTATAAATTCGGTGTTTGTGACTTTGTGAAGGAAATGTTTTGGCGGCGTGGTTTTGAATAGATCAGAATGTGTGAAACAGTAATCTAAAACTTCGAGCAGCTATATCTGTCTGTTTCTATCATGTTCAGAATTATGAGCTAGCTATCTTGCAAATTTATGTACAGGAGTCCAAGAAAGAAAGAGAGAAAAGCGGAGAAAGAAAAGAAAAGTTCAAGGTCTGTGGAGTTGTCGTTGTTTGTTCTATTCGTGTTTTCTGCTCAAAAAGCGGTGGTTGTGCGAACACTTACTGAAGCGTTTCTGTGATCAAAATTATATTCGAAGGTGACAGCGTTTCCATACCATTTACAGACATGCTAATTAAATAGAGCATTTGATCAATGAAACGAACATACCAAAGTGAATCCAAAGTAAATTATCGAATTTACTTCACCGTAGAGCTCCGGAAATTGCTTGAAAAGGTCTTCTTCGCCCTTGTAGTTTGTGCATGAGAGAAGATAAAGTATGCACAAGACTGTTCCTATTGGTTTGGGCCACTGACTGCGATCCCAAGCAAAAGAGCTTTATGAATTCCATGCTAGCAGACAGTCTGTACCCCTACCAAGTCCCTATTCCTGACTGCCCACACAACATCAAGTCAGTACGTTCTACAGAGTTTTGGCATTGGATTGACATTGATGGATACGTAGAGAATACGAAGACATCAAGAAATCAGTTTCATTGAAAGCAGTTCGAAACAAAGATCGGATGGATGTAGAAACAGCAGTGGAGATTCACCGGAAAGCGATTCAAGATTCCATCCCAGATGAAAGAGTGAGCACAACATTAGTTCCAGAACTGGAATTCAAGCACTGGAAAAATAACAGGGCCTCTCTTTTAAGCTACCCGGTAGGATTGGCATTCTCCCCAAAGCATAGCGGGCTGTTTATTACCGATAGACGTCTCCATGCAGTCTTCATGGTTGACATGCACTGTCCAGCAAATGTCACATTAATCGCTGGTGGTGGTGAGCCCGGGCACTCTAATGGATATGGCAACAAGGCCAGATTTAGAAACCCAGCTGGTATTGCGGTGGAAGAGAGCGGGAAGCTGTACGTTTGTGACCAAGGAAACGGAAGAGTTAGAGTAGTCAATTTGCGAACGCTTTTCTGTCACGCTTCCCAGATTGTACAAGGGAGCGCCGAAGAAAGCCAAAGTGAGGAAGAAGATTGCGCCGGTAGACGTATCCGTAAAGTCCATGTACACGATCTTTCCCTTATTTCTGAA
>CALNXK010000052.1:3020000-3045000 GCA_942486035.1 Porites lobata | reverse complement strand
TAAGTTAGGAAAAGGTTAAACTCAAGGCAATGCCGAGGATCCTCTATGTTGGCATTCATATTCACTTTCTTGCTGCCCTGTCAGTAAGACCATTTTGTCTGCTAATATCTACCAAGGTAAAGTAGACTAACAATATTATTTGTTCAAGGCGGGGCTGTCACTTACACAGCAGGACTCGTGGTGTCTTTCATGGGAAATGAAAGGACAATAGAACCAAAATAATATTATTTTCTAGCTGATCAAACATAACTATTTTGCAAGTCCCTTTGGCCTTTCTTCATATCAAGGTTCTACTGTACTTTAGTCAAATCCAATGTTTATTATTTATTTCTTTTTTTATTCAGGCTTTCCAAAAATTGGACAAGGAAAAGAAGAGACAGGAATTGGAGAAAATGAAAGAAAAATATGGAATCAACAAGGACAAGTAACACCATTAGGAAGGAGAACACCAGAAAATGTCTTATTTATAAACAGCACTTTAATACCAAAAACTCTTTTCCAGAAGTCAGTAATAATTTATGTACATTGTAGCACATAATACAAACAACATTCAGAAAGAGGAAGTATAGGTTGTAGCCCAGTTATGTTGCAGCACTTTGTTAATGTTCCTCAAATGTTTTGTTACATGTAGTTATCTATAGCTGTGGAAAGTAGTTGACAAATATCTCTTGACGGTGTACAGCATGGCAATTTGAATGCACTCCATAACACTCTAGTTATCTTTGTTTTAGTTCAATCAAAATTGTAAATGCTAATTTGGTTTAAACGTAGCTTGTCTTTCTTACCAAATAAAAAACTGAATGTTACAGAACAGGGCGACTACTGTAACCATTGTTCTAGATGAGAAATGTGTCTCGGGTCAATGACCCGGCAGAGAAGGCTTTCTGGCCCAACAGATGGCATATGTGTTAAGTAAAATATGACGAAAAAAATTAGCATGTGGTCTTGGTGACCCCTCAGATGGTCTACATGAAAGAATAAACTGGAACGCTGTGTAACCAGGGCAACGTAGACAAAGTTGACCAATCAGATTACAGGGAAGTAACAATACACTCCACGAAAGTTGGTTGTGGGCCAGTCAGCAGCTTGTAAGAAAACAGTAAGTTACTCAAAGCACAAAATTATAATATTGATAGCAAACATTTTTCAAGAAAGCAAAATGTTTCACCAGGCAATGTTTTTCTCTTTGAATCTTTACATATTACACCCAGGAGACATATTTGTTTTGGGCACAAGCTGTCATTTTGTCATCTACCAGCAATTTCTTCGCAACCATTGCCGTTCTTTGCAATAACATCACAACCTCATGTCAAGGATTTAAATAACATTTATGTTTTTTGCCTGCATCATTCATTCTAACAGACCTGTCGGGAAACACAGGCTTTCTACTGCGGGTTCAAAAGGTCACTTCTGTAGGCAGTGATTGGTTGATTTCGATCTTTGTTGTTTATTTCAATTTTAATGACTGACAACTAACTTTCTCAGAATGTATTGTTATTTTCCTGTAATCCAATTGGTCAACTTTGTCGGGGTGGCCCCAGTTATTGTAGTCGCACTGTAAGACTCTTGTTCGACTAAGGGTGAATGTTTTACTCTTCATGGGTGGAAAAAAATTCATGGTTAGCCAGGCGTGAACAATCATTCATGTCTCGACAGGGTCTGGAAAACAACTGCAAATGTTGATGTTTTTTACAGCACCTCAACATTAGGATGTAAATTTACTGTAAACAGCAGATTGAGTATAAGTAATTGCTCTTAACAGGATCCAGGGCCTGTGCAAGGACTTAGAAGGCAAATGTATCTGAACGAGTATGAATTTTCGGGCTGTTTCTGATTGGCTAAGAGATTTTTGGCACCAAAGGTGGATCTGTAAATAGTGTGAAAGTGTTATACACTGTGACCAAGACCCTTAGAAGGAGGTGGAGATCCAATCTTGTGTTTACTCACAAAATTCTCTTTAACCCACCATTTTACCCAATAAACCCATCAAAGGATAAACAATTACTGTATCGTGGATGGGTTGTAGCTCACTCTGTAGCGAAGATACCGCATGGTGTTTTCGTCAACAAACTACTGACAACTTTTGATCACCTTAACATTTATTTTTTTTATTGTGTGTGCAGTATATGTTACTACAAATTAAAAATAGTGACTGAGGGCACCCTCTTTTCTCGTCCCGCTCAACACACACATGTGTGCACTCCATGCACTAAATTCGGAGCTGAAGAGAGAGTGCTTGCCGCCAAAAAGACCTTTCTACGTTGTAGCTTGTACGTTTTGTTTTCCCAATTCAGACCACGTGATGTTCTCCAGGGAATTTTCCTTTTGTCCTTTCATAATTTATGCATAGATTAGCTACCATCACGTAGTCTGAAAAGCGAAAACAAAAGATACAAGCTAACAAGGTCTATTATAATGTGACGCGTTTAAGAACCCATAACAACTGTTCACTAGTTTAAAGCCAGTATTAAAACTGATAAAATCACAAGTCTATTACAACACTTAAAGTACTCAACGTGGACCCATCTTCAGTCTTGGGGTGCGCTCAGTCTAATGAGCATGATATTGACAGAGTTTTCAGCCTGAGCTTTAAAGTTGGGATGCTTCCATTGCCGAAAACAAGGGACGTTTGAAACTTTTACTTAGCTTTAACAAGTGAAAAATTAATAGCTGTATGTGACAAGTAAGACGCCGTAGTATGGAATTTTGGGGATGGGGGCTGTGGGTCGGGTCTGAGTACAGTAGCGTTAACTGTTTCTCTGAACCATTTGAAACACTGCAAGCACACTTCTTAGTCTTACTATTTGAAATAATTAACGAAGAGTAATAATTTACACATTCAAAGAACGATTCTCTGAACGCGATTATTTACAGTTGGCAGAAATTTATCTCAGTTTTTTGAGTCCCCCATTAATACCAGTTTTTCTGACTCTACACATTTTTGTTTCATTATTGGGATACCTGTGGCAAAGCCCATTCTAGTTATCTGATTTCTGTAATTGCAGTCCCAAATTAGCCTTCTAACACAGCCGTCTCTGACCGCTTCACACCACTTTGGACGTTTCGCCGGCTGTACGTATTCGCAGATAGGCCAAAATTTCTAAGCTTATAACTCTTAAAAATATGGAAACGAGGCGGGTATGTTTCCCTGCCAGCAAGAGTCTAAGTTTCTGTCTTGACGAGCTAAAAGTAGAGGTAGAACTTTTAGCACGCGTGCCAAGAGTAACTAAAAAAGTAGGCTCTGCAAGCAGAGAACTACTTTTTTTTTCTCACTATAATTTTTACATTTTGTAACATATTCCTCTCTCACATAATTAGTAACCAAAGATTCTTCAACCAGCTTCGAAGAGGAAGTTACTTTTAATTAAAGCCGAGGGAAGCCCATGGACTCAAAATTCTAACCTTGATTATATCTGCATTCATCAACCCGGAAAACTACTATTATCAGTTAAATACAAGTGATATAAGAATCTAATTATAATTAGGTGAGATAATGGATAAAATCGAGCTACCATTGCGCAAATATTAGGAAATTATGATGTCTACGTTATTCTTTACGCCAGATGACGACGTTTTACCAATGATATCATAGTCCAGTTGTGATTTTGAGTGTGATTAAAACTCAGTCTTGGATGTTTTAAACAATTAAAAAATAAACAGCTTTCCGGTTCTAGTAATTACTGGGACTTTCATGAAACAACCTTTTGAGGGAATTTGTGTTTCACAATAGAGAAGAAACAATATTGCGGCTGAAAAAAGTTTAACTTGACTCTGCGATCAATTTTAAAAAAGGTTAGTAACTGGTCAGCGGAAAACCGTAAAAAAGTAAATGACCGAAATAAGTTGAAACTTGAGCCCGCGGCACGGTCATGTGCTAAAGGTCAGCAAATACCCTCTTCAAAGTTAAAACATCTGTCCATCGTAGTTTATTTAGCAACTGCATGGCGTTCTTGGACTCAGGGTATATTTCTGGTCACCGTGACAAGTGACACAGAAAAATGCATCGCTAATTTAATGTATTATTTTACCTAGTTTGACTTCGTGGTAAGTGCCATTACAATTATTTACTTCTTACTTGATGTTTTAAAAGAATATTTATATATCCTCACGTTAAGTTTCAAGAAAACTGTTCTTGCTCGCTAACGCGAGTAGTACGCCCGGGGGGGGGGTACTGCCATATATGGGCTATATAGGTATGTGCCGATGTGAAGGGTATGGTTTTCAAGCAGTTTACTCTGGGATAGGGTATATAAATCAGAGCGTTTGGCTCTAGAATAGGGTATCATTTTTCAGGAAACTGATCAGTCGGTTGAAGATTTTATCTAGACTAGGTACACAGCTACTCTAGGATAGGGGGATTTGGGGATTTTACTCTAGTATAGGGTAGCAAAATTCAGCTGAACTAGCTCTGGTAAAGGTTAAGGGTTCCAGGCTCCCAGCGGCACATCCCCACCCAGAAATTCCTAAAGTACCCCCGGGTAGTACGTTCTCCCTTTGGCTAAAGGGGCTGTGTCACGGCAGTCCAGTTCATTTTCAATTGTTTCATTTTGCCAATTACTCGCCCTCAATTGCTATGGAACTTAAAGTAAGCAAAGAAATTACATGTAAATAACAAAATCAAAGATCCGAGACAAACAAATATGTCTCCTGAGCATTATTTTTGAAGTTGCAAGCAGCAGGGACCAACTTTGAAAAACTGTTAGGATGAACAGTTTTCAAAAACCCTAATTTCAATCCGTTTCAATCTTCTTCAGTTTTGCCCATCCGTGGCATCTGTTGTTTCTGTTATGTTGTTTTAACCTTCCTTTAAAGTTTTAAGCGGTTATTTTTATGCTTCTTTTAATTTAACGGGCATTTTGTAATTTCCTAATTTGGCTGAATTTCGTGACACAACTCCTTTAAGTTATAGAACAGTTCAGATATTGAAGTTAAGTGCGGTTTTTCCTTTTTTTCGTTTTTATTCTTTCTTTAATACAATGAAGCCTACTTAACTGAAATGATAGAATATGTAATACTTTACTTGCACCTTGTTTTTAGTCAGTGCCACAATAACGGAGATAGCAATGGCCATTATTTCTTGTACCATGGAGATAGTACACATAATATGAACCACAATTTCTCACTTTGATGTTTGTTGACCAGCGACAGCAGCTACCGAAAAAATGAAAACACACCGTCCTGCTGACCTGACCGTCTGCTACTGTGGGGTGTCCACCATTCAACCATCCCTGTGCACTTGTGCCACATCTGCCTGTAGGTGGACATGAAGTTGCCATTCTTGTACCGGCGGACCCCTCAAAACGAAACCAACCAGGTCCGATTCCACTGTCACAATAACGACTGCTACCAGAGTACGTAATCTTTCTGTCAGCGCTGTTAAGACTTCCGTAATTCTGACATTCTGATATAGGAAAAATTATAATTATTATCATAAGAATCAATTTAATTAACTTTTAAAAATGTAGAAAATTATTTAATATTTTAATATTTTTTGTAGTTGAACTGGTTTCGTAAAGTTTTATCTGCTGTACATAAACAGGTTCAAAGTGGGTAATTTTCACGTCCTGTAAGATTCCCCAGCACCTGCCCCATTGTGGCGAACTCTGTTTACATATGAGTCAGTCATTGAGGATTGGTTAGTGACTTTCACACACTGGTAGACATACAGACAGAGGTTAAGAAATAACATGGGAAAGGGAGACAAATATATCTGTAGACATTCTTAAGCTGCCTCGATTTGCGCCTGCAAATGAGTGAGTTATTTCTGCTACATATACGATAAAGTAGGGTAATAATAGGTAAATAACTATTAACTATTAACTAACTATTAATAACAATTGTTTGGAAACAAGGATGAGTAAAAAAACATTTTACTTTTTAAAAAGAAACTACAGTCTGTAGAATTTGGTTAATACGGACAATTAGGGGAAATGCCTTGGTGTCCGTATCATCTGGATGGCCGTAATAAGTGGGCTCTCCGGAAAAACGTCCAGGACACATATTGTACTGATATAAAGACTATGGCAGACAAAGAGGAAGAAGGGTAGGAAAAATGACTGTGGCGAAAAGCTAATAAGGAAGTGAAATTTTTGTAGCAGAAGAAAATTATTTAATGGCTATATAGTGCAAGGGTCAAACGCGGGAAAGACTCACTTATCACGCTATTCTGCTTCTTAAACCCAAAGAAATCTGTCATTGTTTGAACAGTGTACAATATCTACAATTAGCACGTGATTGTTACAAGGAAAATAGACAGTGCGCAGATAAACAGTGTCCGTAAATAGCAGGGGTAAACAATGTATGCGAGTTTGTGCCTCTGGATACAAAAAAGTGTCCGTTAACGTTGTCCATATTAAACGGTGTCCGTATTAAGCGGGTAAATTTTAGAAACGCTAAGTTGTATACGGTGTTTCGTCTTGCAGAAATTAAAATTTTATGTCTCTTCTCTTATTATTGATAGAAATTAGCCAATCAGCACAAGAGAATTAACTCAGTTATTGTAAAAAAATAGAGCTTATGAAAACGTTGTAGCGTTGGTGATAAGAGACTTTTACTTTGTAACTATAAAAAAAATCTTACTGAGAGATCTTGTGCTATGAGGTTGCCTTGGACTGACTTTGGCACCAAGGTCGAGTTTCAAAATTCCTTGAGTTAGCTTGCCCGTGAACTCACAAGGAAGAAAAAACCATTCCTGTTTGATTTTTTCATCGCCTGCAATTTCATGCAATTTCACTTTCTTCTTCTGCACGGATCCGTGTACGTCAAGAGATGCGTCATAGAATAAATAACGGAAAGCAGCGAACTACACTTTGCTGGAGAGCCTCCCTTTATAAAAGCAAGCTCGCGCAAGTGTCAGATACCGGATTGAAGCTTGTTATCATAATGATCAGGCTGAAACGCGCAAAATTACAAACGTCTATAAAGTTTTTATTCTTTCTGAGCTTGCGTGCTAGCGGCATAATGCTCTCTCTTCAAATGATGCGGTTTTAATCTCGCAGTCTACTGCGAATTTCAGTGACGTCACAGTTTAGCCTCTCCAGAGTTTATTAAACTCAGTCGGAGGCGTAGATTCCATATTCTCCATATTTGACATACCCGATCTCCCTATCAGTCACAGTCTCTTTCCATATAAGGAGCATATTAAGCAACCACGACTGCGACGGCATGGAGCGAAAACGCCCCAAAACATTGTATTCACGCTGTTTCACATTAATTTTTATCACTCTTATTCCATTTCGTTCAAGTTAATTGTCAAATTCACCAAGTTGGTGAATGCTTTTTGGCGTTTAATTCTATTGTAATGTATCTCAATGTAGAAAAAGAAAAAAAATGGTTTTCTAGTCTGACAGCGTTCCGTGTTTAGTTATGTTTAAAACACCAACATCAGTGTTTTATCACTGGTTTAACATTTGAGCGTAATAAGCGTGAGATTTTTTAACCAGAAAACGCGTTTTTTGACAAGCCTTAAAAAATTCGAGTTTACTCTCATAATATTGGAAACAGAAACATAGTTAGACATGCCTTCCTTTCGATTCACTGCTGATCAGCGGCCATGAACAGTCCACCTCTGGAATGTCTTTCCCGAATCGTTAGGTAATATAGAGAATCTGAATCAGGTTAAGGCTGAAGTGAAGAAACGTTAATTATTTCCTTATTTCATTTTTTTTTTCCAATAAATTTCAGATATTGTAAAGTAGATAATTATGTTTTTAATTATCAAATTGCAACTGTAAAGTTGGCCGAAAAGCCATTTTCTAAGGTAAGCTGATAAACTATTACTATTACTTCATATTTCATTGCAATAGGATTGCCAAATAACGGTCTTCTCTTTTTAACTAAAAAAAAAATAATAATAGAATGGGAACACAAAAGCAGCCAAAATAACAAAGGTCGGTCAGATATAATTATGCAAATACTGTACATGTACAACCTCAAGTACACAGTTTAAAGAACTGTTCACGTGTAGGTGCGTAACCCCCCCTGTCCATATAATCTCTCATTTTAATTTGATCACGTTTACATGATAGGTGGGGGTGACCATATGAGAGATTGTATGGACAGGCGAGTTACCCTACCTAAGCGAGTCACCTCACTAACATGGGGACCCCCACCTCCATGTAAACAGGCCCTAAGCGTCTAGCTGCCTTCGCAAAACGAGTATCCAAGTTAAAGAAATTTCCACAGTTATTACTGCGTTTCAACAGAATGTGTGCCAGACTATGGCCTACTCGGCGAGTTTGAAGCAAAGATTCTTACTGTTTTATTACCTCTATTTTCGCGTTTATTTCGCTTGTTATCCTCCAGAATCCTCCAAAATAATTTGCTTGACTTGTATTTGGTCGAAATTCGTCGATAAAAGCTTTCATTCTTCGCAAAAGCCGCGACAAAATTCTTCCCGACGGAAGCGCCATTTTCACTAGATTTGAAAAAATCGTTGCCTGAAGCTCAAAACTCCCCAGGGCCTGGAAGTTGGCACATATGGCTAAATCTATTGACTTCCTGTGGGCCAAATTTGGAGGCAATCGGAAGTAACACAATTTTTTGCGAGTGTTCGTCGCGTCATAGCGCTTACCCATTTTTACTACTTCGGTTAGATAATTGTATGCTCTTTTCTACATTTTCAGTTACTTATAAATTGTACTAGTGGCGGAGTTTAGGTAAATATATATCTTGATTTTAGAAAATTCGGGTTGTGACGGAATAATATTCGCTGTAGGAAAGTGAAAGTTAATAGCGGAGCTCTCGCGCGCGAAGCGCGCAGCGGAGCACCATAGGTAAGAAAATGTGGTAAACTACCCATCCAAGAAAATTTGGTAATCACGTGACCGTACACCGAGCGAGCGAGCGACCGTCCGTCCGCACCACAGGCATACCAATGTAAAATAACTCAATCAACAGGTATGGCAACCCAAACGCGACTCAAGGTTTTATTTAGAAGAACAAACAACAACATAGCCGTGTCTTTTTCGGCGTTATTTTTTATGTTTACATAACGTGGACAACAGAGAAAGAGCTAGAGCGAGTTATTGAAAGCAAAGGAGACGAATTTCTTAGGAAGAAAAACATGGAAATTCAAAGCGGCGGTGAGAAAATGAGAAATGCTAGCGACCAGCAAGGTGAAAATGAGCGGCAATGAAAAATAAAAGCGAACATGAACACAGGAGACAAAATATTGGGTAAGCACATACGACAATTCCTCCATGAAAATAATGTGTAACTAGGAAGTTTGACGTTTTAACCGTACAAAACAGCGTTGTAGTCGTGCAAAACAACAACAAGGGAAAGACAAAAAAGCGTGCTGCACGTGCAATTTGTTTTTTTTTTTGCTAATTACATCTATTAGTCTTGAAGCCTTATTCATTGTCGTCCGCGTTTAGCATTACACGATTTATTTTTTTTGTTCACACGTATCATTAATCAGAGCTTCGCTTTTAGCCCTGGCTAAATCTATATATTAGCTAACCGAAATTTAGTAGTTAACTGAGAATTGGCCCAAAAAATAGTAGTTAACTGATATTTGGCTGAAAAATTAGTAGTTAACTGAGAATTGGGTACCCCCATTAGCACCCTCTTAAAAAAATTCGAGTTTATGTAACACATATTAAGGGACTTGCCCAGCCCCTTATCTGTAACAGGTTTAAGAAAATGGTTGATGTGCACTCTCGTAATATTGGAAGCAGAAACAAGTTAGACATGCCTTCCTTTAGATTCACTGCCGGTCAGCTGCCATGAGCAGCCCGCCTCTGGAATGACTTTGCAGAATCTTCAGGTAATAAAGAGAATCTCGACCAGCTTAAGGCTGAAGTGAAGAAGCGTCATTTCCTTATTTCATTTTTTTTTCTCCCAATACAATGTAAATTTCACATATTGTTAAGTAGAAAAATTGCAATTTTGAAGTTGACTGAAAAGCCATTTTATGGGGTAGGCTGATGAATTATTACTGTTACTAAATATTTCACTTCAATATGGTTGCTAAATGATTTTTATGACGTTCTCATTCCTGTGGTGGCTCTCTATTGTAAAAGCTCCTAATAAAAAAGTGACTTGCGCACGCTACGAATACATTACTGATTGAAGTCGTATTTATCTTCGTTTGGCGTTCTTGGTAAAATGTCATAAAACAAATTTGTACCGAATTAATAAATAAGGGGAAAGGGAAAGAAGAGCGAAATAAATTACACTGTAAGCGAAATGAAAGCGGATGCAGCAAACTGAATTTCTTTCCAAGGTTACCGTGAATGGATAAAAATAAAATCCAAACACAAGATACTGAAAAGAAAAAGATACTAACAAAAATAAAGAGATACTAACTAGCAAATGAAGATTTAGGGGAACATTCTCTGAGGATCTGTTTCCGAACTTTTCGTTAGAAAACAGTTGGGTCTCGACAGTTAAAGTTCACCGCATTCGCAGTTAATCGGCAAAATTACAGAAATCAATTCTCCGGATAGAAAGTTATAGTCACAGTGCATATATCGTGAATAATGTAATGGTTCACTCGACGTGATCAATGTGGATGATTTTTCGACTCCCCGCCTTAATTAACATGGCGGAAACAAGTTCAAAGTTTTCCTCTTCTATTGAGAACCTTATAGAGTCAAAAATATTTCATATATTTAACTATAATTGAATGAGGCTGAGTGTGATGTGAAGAATTATGCAGATCGAGGAGGAGCATGCCAGCGATTGGGTACTGCCTACATCGACCTCCAAATATGGTAATCGTGTGTCGGTTTTGAGGATTTAGCGGCGGGACAAACAATCAGAAACGGTGATATATTGTTAAATAATATTGAGAAGAAACAAGATTTCAAGCTTCCCTTGTGACCCCTTCCAATCTCAATCTCACGCTTTTATTTAAACCATTTTGGTGAGAAGGGTCTAACGACAAAGTGATTTATGCTGGTTGGACCTTTCAAGTATGTAGCACCCCGGTACCGTGATTCTCCTTTTGCAATGGATTTACAACGCGCCATTTTCATATATTTCTTATAATAAAGCTTCTTTTAATTATCTCTTGAAAAAAAATGGACCAAGAACCCTTTGATCGATGATACTCAAAGATTTTTTAAAAATTGGCCCCTGATCATGAGTCCATCCCATCATTTAATGGCAGCTAATGTGGTCTTTGTCGTAAAGTTTCAGTTCCTCTTATATTTTCTTGCTCACGTCGGGACTAAAAATCATGCTCTTGCACTTTTCTATGGAGTACTTAACTCTCTATGTTATCTTGGGTGTTTCTTTCTGTTGCGGAAACCGATACTTTTGTTTTGTGTTGTGGGTATTGATCAGTTTTCTTCACTGCAACACCAAGAAACTACACCATGATTATAGAGTATTATTGCAGTGATGTGCTTAAGAAATAATTCGTTAATCCCCAAACGGCTATCTTGAAATACTGCTCAACGCAAGAGGTACCCAGAAATGTGAGAAACTCAAACATTGATTTAAAGGCTCTGAGTTAGTCTCGCAGGTACGAAACGAGTATAAGCACAATCTAAACGGACGTAGGGTTCAACGCGGGTTGAAACCCCGGCCGGACCAACACTCAGGGTCTTTATATAACTGAGATGAAAGTGCTGCCTTTGCAATGACATCCTCAAATGTTTAGACTTTCTAGTCTTCTCGGTTAAGGACGAAAAACCGTACATTCTGTCTCACAGCACTTTCAATTATTTCTTCTTGTGGGAACATCACTATTGGAAGAGAGTAGGGATTGTATACCCCCGGTGGTGTGGCCAACCTTTACGGGGTGTGGGATTGGGTAGGGATGGCATGCACCCCACATGGGACCTGAGTCCCGTTCGTTCACATTCCCTCTGGGCAGGCCTGTGTCCAGAATAACTGGTAAATAGACGTATGGACGATCATTTTTGTTCCAGAGCTTCGATCCTTTTGGTCAGTGTGGATCGCCGACGCTGACCCGCAAACGGATCGAAGCTCTGGGAAGGAGAATGATGGACGATCCGATCCCTACATATTAGAAGCCACTAGTAAGTAAAGTGTTGCAGTTCAAGTATTCACTTAATATATAAGAAATCTTAAAATCAAACTTTTCCTTTCTCTTGTTCTTCAATGGGCCTTGGCTTGTGCAAAGCCGGTCATCATCGATACACGTATTCGTGCGTCGTAATGAGGCGAGCAAAAGGGGAGACGACCAGAAAAAGATTTTGTGAAGAATGAATTGCAGACACCATAGCGCGTGCTAATAACAATACTCATGTCATTTCCGCAATACATATACTTTTTAGGCAGTTTGAGTGGCTAATAAAAAAGAGAATTGAATTTGATTAATTGACCAGATCTCACTTTCGGCTACGTCGACAAGAGATCTGGGTAATATTTGCATTTAACTGAAACCCTCGTTAAACAATCAAGGTTAAAGTAACATGCTTCTAACGAGAGTAAATAAGGGTCTAGTGAATGAACACATTCCTAATTCTTGGTGATAATAATTACCGTATGGAATATTAATGCAAGTTTTGCCATCTCCGAATAGAGGTCTAGTAAATGGACATCTTCCTAATATTCGGCGAGTTGATTACCTGATGCTAGATGGCAAGTTATGCCATTTCCAGTGTAAGGATTGTTACATGAACAACTAAAGGATCCCACTGTGTTTGTACATGAAGCAAGTGAACTGTGGCAGTTGTGAGTACCGCGGCTGCACTCGTCAATGTCTACAAAAAGGGAACGGTACAAGTAAGCTTAATCATAACTTAATCATAACCTTTGTAACCGTTTTCTTTGTAAAGGGGAAACAAGTTTAACGGAATTAATTATTTTAAGCTTGATAAAAGGAAAAATGATCGCAGGTTTGAATAATCTATATTGTTGCACTTATTGGACAAAAAAAAAATATCGCACTTACGCACATCTTACGACTTTGCGCATCTTGCCGACCTGGCCCCAGTTGTTCAAAAGATGGATAACCCTATCCAGTCGATAAATCTCTATCCAGTGGATAGCGCAATTGATTACCCAATACTCACCTACTGAATAGTGATTTATCTGTTGGATAGCGCTAACCAGGGTTTGTACAACCGGCGCCAGTACTTTATTGCTTACATAATCTGACTGCTTGACATCGCTTGTCTGTTCGCATACTCCAAGCGGTCATTTTTACTGTATTTTTTTTCCCATCTAGCCAAAACTTTATTGGAAGGGCAAGAAGAGTAAAAAAATTAAAGATGTTGTATTGCCGTTGTTGCCGGTTTATTCAAAAACAAACATATCAAACAAACATTTTCAATTAGACTTAAACGGCTCACCAGTGCAGGTGTTTCCATCTCCTGTGAATCCTGCTTTACATGCGCATACGTAAGATCCCACAGTATTACTACACACCGTATTGACGTCACAGCTGTGAGAGCTGGTAGAGCATTCGTCGATATCTACATACAAACATTAAAAGCTGGTAGTTTGCATACATACATAATCTTTATTATGCTTACACTCGAATTTTGGAGTAGCTTGTAAATAGGTAATATATCTGAGAAACCAATACATGATTAAATACGTTACAAGAAAAAAAATTATGTCTTCACATAAAAGAAACTATATTTACAACTTTATCGAATAGATATATTTTTAGAAATTCATCTGGTCTATTTTAGCTTTTAGTTTGATGTATTTTTTATGAACACCCCTCGTTGCCTGTTTAACTGGGTTACACACAATAGTGTCATCAGATTTTGTGAGTTTTTGCGCGGGGTAATTGCTTCATATACTGCTAAAGACAAATTTAGCATAAACACTTTGTTTTTAAATTACACTATTCAACTTACCAGAGCATGTTCTTCCATTACCCGAGTATCCTGGTTTGCAAGCGCATGTGTAAGAACCCAGAGTATTGCCGCACACCGCATTTACGTCACAGCTATGAGAGTTGGTAGAACATTCGTTGATGTCTAAAACAAAAAAAAGATGAATGAAGTTACTCTACTACAAGTAAAAACGCACTGGTCTACGTTGAAAGAGTTTGATTGTATAATTCAAACGCAAAACTGTGAAATAAATACGTTAGAAGAAAAAAAATTATGTCTTCACATAAAATAAACTATATTTACAACTTTATCGAATAGATATATTTTTAGAAATTCATCTGGTCTATTTTAGCTTTTAGTTTGATGTATTTTTTATGAACACCCCTCGTTGCCTGTTTAACTGGGTTACACACAATAGTGTCATCAGATTTTGTGAGTTTTTGCGTGGGGTAATTGCTTCATATACTGTAAAGACAAATTTAGCATAAACACTTTGTTTTTAAATTACACTATTCAACTTACCAGAGCATGTTCTTCCATTACCCGAGTATCCTGGTTTGCAAGCGCATGTGTAAGAACCTAGAGTATTGCCGCACACCGCATTTACGTCACAGCTATGAGAGTTGGTAGAACATTCGTCGATGTCTAAAACAAAAAAAAGATGAATGAAGTTACTCTACTACAAGTAAAAACGCACTGGTCTACGTTAAAAGAGTTTGATTGTATAATTCAAACGCAAAACTGTGAAATAATACATTACAAGAAAAAAAATTATGTCTTCACATAAAAGAAACTATATTTACAACTTTATCGAATAGACATATTTTTAGAAATTCATCTGGTGTATTTTAGTTTTTAGTTTGATGTATTTTTTTATGAACACCCATCGTTGCCTGTTTAACTGGGTTACACACAATAGTGTCATCAAATTTTGTGAGTTTTCGCGTGGGGTAATTGCGTCATATACTGTAAAGACAAATTTAGCATAAACACTTTGTTTTTAAATTACACTATTCAACTTACCAGAGCATGTTCTTCCATTACCCGAGTATCCTGGTTTGCAAGCGCATGTGTAAGAACCTAGAGTATTGCCGCACACCGCATTTACGTCACAGCTATGAGAGTTGGTAGAACATTCGTCGATGTCTAAAACAAAAAAAAGATGAATGAAGTTACTCTACTACAAAACGCACTGGCCTACGTTGAAAGAGTTTGATTGTAGAATTCAAACACAAAAATGTGTGGCAGGTCACGTACTTGTATCACTGTATCACTAAGTTGATACTCATGATATAGCGGGTCGCTATAGCCTTCTATGTGCTATTCAAACCGGGGGGGGGACTTTTGAAGATGAATAACTTCAAAACCGTTCAAGCTATGACCACTAAACTAAGTGACTCCTCCTAAAAATTATTTTAGAAAGTCGTCGTGACGAATACGTCTACATTGACGTAACCATGGCAACCAGGTTTTGGTGGCCATGTTCTTCTTTTAAAAAAGTAGGTTTTAATTATATTTTTACTACTGGATATATTACATTTAATTAAGCATTATTCTTCCAAAGCTATTGTCACTGTTGATGAAATCCCGGTTCTTTAGTGACTAGTTTGAGAAAAAAACTTGAATTTTTAGTAATATGACTAAATGGCAGATTCTGAGTTCAATCATAGTTAATGGAGTGAAGTGGTTATGAAACCGGTCTGAGTCCTTTGATGTATATTTTTGTGGGTCTGAAGCTGCCCAACGTTGCATTCCCAGCGTTTTGACCAATAAAAACGTAGCATTAATTTATTTATTCCGTCACAATTTGCTAACAGAAAACAAAGGATTGTGCTCCTTCAGGAAGCTTCCAACATAAACTGCGGCACCCTTGTTTTTATAATAAAAAAATTGATGTTTGCAGCTTTTAATAACCAGTCTCCTGTAATAACTATGGTGTAATTTTCAGCAGTGTTCACTTCTCTCGAAATTGAATATTTTGCAGACTTTTTTTGCTTTTAGTCCTAAGCATCCTTTTATAATCAGATAAAGTTTTGTGTTAAATATTCCTTGATTGTCACTTGTCTCAAGTAATTTTGGAATACATTTAAACAATTCAGAATGGCGAATCCAAGATGGCTGTTGGTTCCAGTTCCTTTTCGGTCACGAATAAACAACATCACCATGACATCACTGCTATTTGAAGGTTAATTACATGTTAGCCAGCTTCTTGATTTTACTTACTATTTAAGTATTTTTGCTTAATGTGTACTTTTAGGGAAATTTGGATTCTGCCAATAATTCTGTCAATTCCAATGACATCAGATTAACTGTGTCAATCAGGTCATGCCCAGAAGTTGGACATGCTGACTACATTATTGTATGAAAGTTTAGTGGCCGAAGTGTGAGTTGTTTTAAAGATATGGATAGGGGGTTTCTGGAGTCCCACCCCCTTCCCAGTGAGGGAAGCCAAAAAAAAAAAGGCTGAATACAGGCCCGTAGGGAGGGGGCGACGGGTGCACTCACTTCCCCCACAGGCTTCAGAGGTCCACTTTTTTTGTAGATCAACTATTTAAAACAAAGTGAATTAATAGCATTTTTCATTTAAATGCACTGAATGTGCAGTAAAATTGAAAATAATGTGAGAGAGTTGACAAAGCCCACTCACGCTTTCCACAAATATGTTTTAACCGTCATGTAAAAGTATAAGAAAGGGAATTTGGTAATTGCCTACAAGGCCTTTTTTCCCTTGCTACGATGCTTACTCCTTCATTTTGTCCTTAACGGGCAAGTCTGTTTTGGAGGACTTTTAGTGCAAATTAAGCAAATGTTTTCTTCTCCCCCCTTTTCTTTCCATTTGGCTGCTTCACAGCCAATCAGGAGTGGATCCTGGATCCTCTGGTGTTTGAAAGACCCCGAAGGTATGCATTTTTCCTTTTTTTATGTAGCCTTTTTTTTGAGGATAGTTTAAAAAATCTGCTGTTTTTGATTTACTAACCAAAAAGTAGTGTTGACGTGGCACAAGAGTCAAGGCTCTCGTTACTGGCTCCACAAAAAGAAAATTGACCGTCTTTTTAACTTTCTCTTTCCATTTTTTGTCTTTTTAAGGTGTATTTTTAATCTTGAAATGCAGCTTGTCTTAAAACCACCACATGGTGATCGCGCAGCAGCAATTTTGTGTGAAATGGATATCCTTCACTAGGGTTTCCAAATATGGTAAAATTGAATATTTACGAGCATTGAATGCGAGTTACACGTTTCAACCCCTTATCAGAGTTTCTGGTTACAATACAATACAGTGTCGTCAGATTTTATGAGTTCTTAAGTGGAGTGATTACTTTATATACAAATGTATTCCTTAAGACAAATTTAGCATAAACAGTTTTTATAAGCACTAGTGCATATTAACACTATTCAAATTACCAAAACATGTCCTTCCAGTACCCGAGTGTCTTGGTTTGGAAAATATTCACATCCAAACATTTTTTTTATATGCAGTTTCTGCTGCAAACAATTTTTTTGTGTCTCTGTCTCCCTGCAAACACATTTTTTTACCTGCATACAATTTATTTCAGTGTTTACAGCCTCTGCAAACAATTTATTTCAAAATTTTCCGCATTTGAGCAAAATTATAAATGTTCATTTTCGTCAATGGCCCTATTTGTGCATCTGTTAATTAGCCGTAGACACTTTCCCTTTTTTTTCTTATATTTGGGTTGTTGTGTACTATTTCAGTTAACGTTTCGTAATCCTGTATTATATACATAGGATATACCTTCGCTCTTCGGCCGTCTAAAAATTACCTTTCCATTTCTTTTAGAATCAGCAGGTTATTACTGTGGACACCGATCTTAAACAGTATATTGTTATTCGTTCCATAACCTCTTGTTTTCCCTGCCTTCTTAAAAATAATGACCTTAAGCTACGCGTTCGGTGTCTATTTTTAAGACCTTTGGAGCTGCAGAATTTTCCTAAACTTTTAAGATATCTTAAATAGACTTTTTGTTGCAAATGGTCATAAATCGTAGACTAATCACGAAATATTGGAGACGAAAGTAAGCTTGAAGAATTATTTACAAACTCTTCATACTTAAGGTAATTCAAGGCATGCAAATGCAAATTATGTGATTGAAATTAAGGACTTAACTTGAAGAATTGCCCAAGACAGTATTGGATTCTGGATTCCAGGCTGTGGATTCTGGATTCCAGGTACTTGATCCCAGTCTTTGTCAGTGGAATCTGAATTCCAATCCTTAGTGGGATTCCGGATTCCTTGAGCTGTATTCCGGATTCTAAAGCCCGGGACTCCGGATTCCACAAGCAAAAATTTTGCTGATTCCGGAATGGGGAATCCCTTACACGGGGCGATGAAGAATGTTCTTTTGGTGTCGCAAAAGAATCTAAACCCTGGTCAAATTTGCATCACAAATTGATCTGGGACATAACCTTTCCTACCTTGGCAAGTTTTCCCGTCTCCAGAAAATCCATTCTTGCAAGTACAGATGTAAGATCCATCATTGTTGGTGCAAGTTGCATTGACGTGACAGAGAGGGACAGAAGAAGTACATTCGTCGATATCTGAATGATAAAATTAATAAGGGCTGGATGTCGAGTACCCTGCGAGCAAGCTCTCCCATTGCTGGCAGGCTAACGTTATGTGTTAGCATGTTAACTGGACAAGATGCAAGCCTTGTACCCAGGCCAGTTTGCGCTATCCGAGTGACCAGAGGAGGCTTGGAACCTAGCGCGATAGCGCGAGGACGTCCTCGTCGAATAAGGACAATTGCACGATGACGTCATTTTACTACAACTACTAGAATCCTTGAGTTTGTTGTTTTCTTGTGCAAATTAAGGCTATTGTTCTTTAATCCTCAGCGGGATTGACAATAACAAAGCAAAACCGAAATGAATTCTGGTAGTTGTAGTCAAATATCGTCATCGTGCAATTGTCCTATTTTCCCGACAAGCTTGACAGTTGACGTCACATCCGAAACCGCAGAGGACGGCTGGGAACGAGGCTGGATTTATACCATTTATCGTTGCTTCAATTGTTTTTCTACATTTGCCGATAAATAACAAAAGAAATATTAAAAAATACCCATTAAATGTTAACTAACAACTACAGATTGGACTCGCGTTTGCAAAGGAACGTTCATATTCTTAACGGAAGTATACCCGTATCAGTGCAACTTCTAACAATCTCAACCTGGGATTAACCATTGATTCGACACAAAGACCTTGCCCGGCCGTATGAACGCCTTTGTCTTAAGACCACGCCCTTGGCAGGATGAGCATAGAATGTGCTCTACTGTATTCATGAAAGGTAGATGTTGTATCTGCGACTGATCGAAGAATTTCAGCTCCTCCCCCAGTACAACAGAAACAAAAACAATTAGTATCAGTATTCAAAAAATCAGTGAACAGCAATTTTCGCACCTTCTGATTGGCCCCCCTAACTCGGAATATCCTTGGATATTCACTGTTTTGGGACGGGTTTCAAAATGGCTTCTCGTTTCGTGACAGTTTCAAAAGATAACATTTTAGCGTTAAATTAAGCAGATGCACCAGCAAAATTTGGCTTGTCGTACGTCGGTGTTTACAGGTCGATAGAAAAAAATTTTCTTACTGAATTTGCAACAAAATCTTAAAAAATGATCCCCGAAACACTGTCAATTGAAACATGAACAAACTCTAACAAGTGACGTGTTTTATCTACAAAAAGTTCCTTTTTGGTTTTTATTCAACTGATTTGGTAAATACTAAAACAACTATCCCCCTCAAGGTCCGTTCATAGCGCTAGATAAATACTTCGCGTCTCGGTATATATCCCACTATTCACCTCCCCTTCGGAAGATAGTTGTATACCATTTTGGTAGTTTTGGCCGAAAGCACCGGAAATAATAGCAAAACGTTATCCTGCAACATTAAACAGTACGTCCAAGCATTTGGTATTTATCGCATAATAAAGGATGCACTGAGCTGAACAACGGTTTAGACTTGCACTTCAACTTATTCAGCCCCAGTCCCCACTAGTCCTTTGCTGTAGAAAAATTTTATTTCCACCGAATTCTCATTCACTCCCTACGCCAATAACATCAAAAGATAAATATAACTCTAAAATCCGTTCACAATTTAATCGTTCACTTCACAGGAAATTTGATAGTCTATCGCAAAATCGAAAATACGTCGAAGAGCATTATTCTTTTCAGGGTTATTTTATAGGCTGATTCTCTTCATCTCAAAAATATTCTCGGTCTTCCCTTTTTCGAGTTTCTTTCTCACATAGCTTACCATTAAAAACTAAAACTCACCTTCAGTTTTCATATCACAGTAAGCAAGAACAGACGTGCCAGTTTTAATGGAAGAAAACCAATACTTTCGACTGATTGCATGACCTTCACTCTTCTTTATTTCTAAACAGGTTTCAGCCGGCAGTTCAGGAGTAGAACCCAGAGGTACTGAAAGAAGACGTATAATTTCGTTTTTATAATTTGATAGACAGTCAGTTGGCTAAATCACACTTCAGGAAGAGTAGCTTCATCACAGCCTTGACATAATCCTCCAAACTGATTGGTTATCTGTCGCCCTGATATTGGCGCCCAAGTAATTGGACGGAACATTATATGCACCATTCGGTACACTTTTATTGGGACAGTTGCTTTTGAAAGGGTTACTTTTTAGAAAAAAGTTGAAATTATTACAAATTTTGTTTTTATTATACGTTGTGATAAATTCGTGACACTACTTCGTTTCGCGCAATTCTGTCTCTCTTTATTAACTCCCAATACGTGGTCGTCCAAATTTGACTCAACTGATTAGAGACCATTGCTTCGACCTTAATCAGCATTGATCAGTTATCACAATTATTTATAATGAATTGGAAACTGTTTTTCACCTCTGTTCCTATCACGTTTGTAGTAAAATCTGTCTGGATCTGAAATGAAATCCTCAGGTCTGGCTTCCTTAGTTCTGTTACTAAACTCGCACTTGAGGAGAGAGATCACCCAGTTAAAGCTTTGACATCGATCGTCTTCGCGACAAACTTGTACGCATGTATGCGGGAGGTCTGCTAACATCGTGCTGTAGATATGTCCCCGTAACATCCAGCCGAAGATGGATATCTCGGATCCGCATCGCTGAGTCACTGTTTTGTAGAGTAGTTGACCCAAGACAAAAAGAACTGATATACGAAAGAGCAGTCTCATTGTCACACCCTTGAAAAGACATGAAGGGAGAAAATTTTTTATTAGACTGAATTTAAATCTTAAGGTACGTTTCTTTACTTAAATTCAATATCAGATAAAAAATCCGGATCATTAGGACTTTTCATTGAGAAAAGAAACGATGTATCCAAAAAGGGATTACTTTTCATTCATTTCCATAGAAACGACCCACAATATCGACGGTGTCACGGAGAAAGAATAACACAGCTGCTAACAAGTTGCTGATGTTTCATAGACTACTAGTAGTCCCCCATTTTTCCTCAGGGATAGTAGAGCGTGCGAAACGCGAGCGCGCGTGAAAATCACCCCACGCGAGAAAAGGCGACACGCTGCTTGTCTTACATGTATACAAGACATCTATAAAAAAGTCATAGCCTACTTTTCTTCAAACCACAAGAAAACCGAAAATAATTTTAACCGTTTGTATCACTAGTACGGTTTTGACGATTTCTTTTCTGCTTTTATCGAGATGGAAGCTCAGCGAGTGTCGAATTTTATAAGTTAACAACGCTTGAAAAAATGATTTTAATATCGGTAGAAGTACCCAGCTCGAACAAGCGTTTAGTTTTCTCTTGAATTTTATTTACGGACAACCTACAAGAAGTCGTATTTGAGAAAGGTAAAAAACCAGGGAAAAGCTCACAGCAGAGAAAGGAAATTTGCTTGCGGACACCGGGCTTGCCGACCACCGTGAAACGCCGTTTCTAACTTTTTCAAATCAATTTTCATAGTGAAGCAAGTTGTTTTGTTATTTTCAGGTATAAATGTACAATGACCCAAGACTTGTCAACAACACTTGTCTTCCATAAGGCTTAATAAAACCTAGAAATACATTATCTTTGAAATACTGACCTTTTTTTAGGATGAAACAAATTTTAAGTTTTTGTGTAGTGTTAATGATGTGGATGGAGAATATTGTAAAGCACCTCTGAAATAAACATAAACACTGTTCCCAAAGAAAAATAAAAGCTGCTTATAGAGACATATATAAAAACGGTAACATCAGGGGTTATGGGTTTTTTGCTTAGTCTGAGATAATTGGATGAGGGATTGAAATTTTATGACTTTCGGGTCACATTATCATGTTGTTGAAAACAAAATTCATACCCACAACAAGTGCAGGTATATGTTTTATTAATTTGATTTAGAATATATCTTGGTAAGGTTTATCATCTACAGGTACATTGTTGCTTTGGGTCTCTAAAAAGCCGAATACAATAATAGTGGTAATCAAGTCCATCTTTGGTTTGAAAACAATGTGATTCAGATACAGACCGTTTCAGGGAAGAACACTAACCAACTTAAACACATGACTCTGTAGCTAAAACAAGCATTGACCCCCAAACACAGTTAATTTGTCCCACTTACAAAGATCATAAATAACTTAGATGCCACCTTCTGGCTCTCATGCATGCATGACAAAAGCAACTTTGTTGCTGTTTAATGAATACTTGACCACAATTTTACTGTCTTTATTGACTATGTGTGTTAAGCAAATCCTCACAATAAAGAAAAACAAAAGGAAATCTAAAACACTGTTTAAAAAGTGACACCAACACTTAAGAGCCTTAACGGAGGACAAAAAATGTCAGTAGGTGTTTTCCCATTGATGCTACAATTATTTATAGTTTATATAAGGGAAAAGTACAAAATTTATTCGAGTCTCTTCAGTGCCTTCGAATGCAAGCTGCGAGGAGCGACGTGAGGCGATTGTATTCACTGGATATGTAATTTAGTAGTTTTATTTCAACATTAAAAGATGAGCCAAATTAACATAATGCTTTTCGAAAAATCAGCAGGGTTAATCTAGGATATTACTTGAGCGAAACAGTTCTCAACACAAACTAGTCTGCCGATTGGAACTTTACACACCGTGTGCGTACACTTGCTCGGCGCCAGCTCCGAATGTAGTTAGTTTCAGCCATTTTCAATCGAAATTTATGGCTGAAAAACAACAGCATGCAGTCTCACGAGGAGCCGCAAGCAGTAAAATTTCTGTCCCGTAATTTAATCAGTTAAATCATCAAAGTTGACAGGTCTTTCTGATGATCAAAGCGACCATTCGGTTTACCATTTACACCTTCAGTGCGAAGACTGTCACGGGAACATTAACACCTTCAGGATAATTGCTTACCATAACAGTGGTAGGTCTCGCGCGTCTGGTCGGTTTCGAAGAACGTGATCGTGACTGTTGTTTTCATTCAGTGACTGTGCGCGTTGATATGCCAACGTTTAAAACAGACTGCAACATTAAGCTTTTGTTATAAAAGCAAAGAAGCTGCTGAGTAGAAACTAAACCGCCCCAGACTTATTCCGTTTCATTCGTGTACTTTCATTTTGATGGGGTCTGTATGATGAATTTACTTCTGCCTTCTAATCAGGCACGTAAACAACATAGAGATAAAACATTTCATTTTGCTTTTGTGGAGTAAATTCATCTTAAAAAAGTTAAACTAGTGGGCCAGTTTCTCCGCGTACTTGTAAAAATAGGCATTTTATATGTCGCGCTACAGTGCGAAAATCTTCTTGTTGTGGATTAGATTTCAGTATACATATTCTTCATTTCGCGCCAGAATAAATTAGTTTGCGCGCAAAGGGCTTCTAAAAAAAGATCACAAGGTTTGTCCCACGTCGAGTCCACCTTCTGGAGATACGCCGGCATGGTAGCTGGAATACATTGGAATAGATCTGGCATTTTTCCTCCTCGTCTTTTTTTTCTCCGCGACGTTAGTTTATATTTGTAGTGAGAATGCCGCGCATATCGGTGGATTTTACTTCAGTCAAGCGACTTCAGTTCCTGCGGCTTGCTACTCATCATAAAGAAGAGTGCCGGAATCGCTTTGTTCGCCTTTAACAGATTTGTTGTCGAATGCAAGGTAAAAGAACGGACTACTGTAAGGTAAGAATTGAAGTTTAAATTTGTTTGTCGGCGAAAAATAGTGCATACAACTCGTGAAACCCGTGAGTATTACCTCCGTTTAATATACCGGATGTCATGCGATGACCCCTCGCTTTTACGATGGATAGGACGGATACGAACAATAATTTCTTTCGCAACGTTTAGTATCATTTACTTAATATGGAGATCATCTGAGGACGATTTTTCGTTATATATGCTTCATTTCTTCGCTTATTCCGGCTACGTGCGAAAACTTAGATGACAATGTTTGTGTGCTATAATTATACTGATAATTTCTTGCACCTTGAAACTCATGAAAGCCAAACTTGTTTAACCCTAGCAAAAAACTCTTTTAATGGAGAAACTCAACCTGATAGTTGCACTAAAATCTAATAATTGTTCCCGCATTTGCATGCTCTCTGTAACCTCGTGGGTAGAACATACCTGATGGTTACATTAATAATAATCACTGCATTTGCTCTCTGTAACCTCGTGGGTAGAACATACCTGAAGGTTACGTTAATGATAATCATTGCATTTTCTCTTTGTAACCTCGTGGGTAGAACATACCTGATGGTTACATTTAAAATAATAATCACTGCTTTTGCTCTCTGTAACCTCGTGGGTATAACATACCTGAAGGTTACGTTAATAATAATCATTGCACTTTCTCTTTGTAACCTCGTGGGTAGAACATACCCGATGGTTACATTAATAATATCACTGCATTTGCTCTCCGTAACCTCGTGGGTAGAATATACCTGACGGTTACATTTAATAATAATCACTGCATTTGCTTAGTGTAACCTCGTCGGTAGAACATACCTGAAGGTTACGTTAATAATAATCATTGCATTTTCTCTTTGTAACCTCGTGGGTAGAATATACCTGACGGTTACATTTAATAATAATCACTGCGTTTGCTCTCTGTAACCTCGTGGGTAGAACGTACCTGAAGGTTACGTTAATAATAATCATTGCATTTCCCTTTGTAACCTCGTGGGTAGAATATACCTGACGGTTACATTTAATAATAATCACTGCATTTGCTCTCTGTAACCTCGTGGGTAGAACATACCTGAAGGTTACGTTAATAATAATCATTAAATTTTCTCTTTGTAACCTCGCGGGTA
>CALNXK010000052.1:2962500-3000000 GCA_942486035.1 Porites lobata | reverse complement strand
TTCGGGAAAAAATCCGATGCGGTTTGCGGTTTTTTGGCGTATTTCTGTGCGGTTTTGCGGTTTTCGGACCCCCCTTACGCCCCCCTCTGTCAGCTACCTCGATAGGTCCTGTCGAAAGTTCGAGGGCATAAAGTAGCCGAACTTTCATAAGAAGATTCTAGGAGACGACGTTTTGTCTTTGTACTGAAATTTTCAGGAGACCTTCGTAATACCGTAAAATTCCGAAAATAAGCCCCGGGGCTTTTATTTTTCAAAGGCCCTTTTGAGGGGCTTAGTTTTGGAGGGGCTCGTATTCGGAGGGGCTTATATACGGAGGGAAATTTGCGTTTCAAAATCGATTGGGCTAGCTTGTGGTGGGAAGGAAATTTACCATTTTTGCTTTGTTTGCAAATTCCAAGTACAAGCCCCCCGGGGATTTATATTCGGAGGGGCAATTTAACGGAGGGTTTTTTGCGTTACGATTTTGAGGGGCTTATATTTGGAGGGGCTTATTTTCGGAATTTTATGGTATCTTGGAGTATGCGAAAAAGACAGCCTCCGAAAATCGTAGGTATTTTAGTAGATTTACCTCCGAATATCGTGGACGAATGGAACGGTTAATTTTTTAGCCTTTCTGGAAATTTTTAGGCAATATTTGCTCATTCAAACGACGGGATCCATCGGGGCGGTCTACAGGAATATTTACAGTGGTGGGTCCAGACCTTCAGATAAGGAGGAGGGGGGGGGGGCAGTCATCCAGACCCTGAGATAAGGGGAAGGCGGTCTTTGGGCTTCAGTTTGGTCTAAAAAAAAGGGGGGTCGTGCCCCCCGGACCCCTCCCCTAGATCCGCCACTGCATTTAGACCCCGTTTACACTGGTCCGGACAAATTTTTGAATGGATAAAAACTTGCACGGGTCCGCCTTTCGTTTACACGTTATCTGCGCATCCGTGCAAGTTTTTGAGCGGCAAACGTTACTACAATCTGTAAAAGAATTTGCATCGGTTCCGTGTAAACGGCCTGTTGCTGCACAGGTAAAGAATTCGTTTGTTCAAACATTTGTCCGGGCCCGTATAAACGCCCCTCATGACTATCTTAGGATTAGCTTTGTGCAGAAACAACATCTTAACATCTGAGGTAAAGTGATTTCAGCACTGAAAATCAACTCATTTTCTTTTTTCGGTAACTCTCTTTTGACGAACATGCAGTGAATTAAAAAAACTAGTCATATATTCGGTAGACTCTGCACTCTAGTTGGATTCTGAATTTGGTTACAACCAATTTTGTTATAAGAGGTCACTCCGAAGAAAGTTAGCACTTCAACGATTATATGTTTGAAAGGCTTTTTCTTTGAGCATAGTTGATTATTTAAAGAAGAGTGGTTGCCACTTATTTGATTGCAAATTTTGATAGGATTTGCCGAAACTATTTTCCTTTCATGTAATTCGTGGAAGTGACAGGAAACTACAACCCTGGTCAAAACTCTTGGGACACTAACGCAATAGCTTGTCAAATTGAGGCATCTTCCCTCCCCCCTTCCCCCTCGGTGCAATGTTGATGTTATGCATTCAAGTTTTAATTCAACACAATCAACACTGCTTGGGGGAGAGGGGGACAGCAGAAATAGCCCCCTATAACAACATCCTACAGCTTTTTAAGAGGTAGAATATGAGTAAATTTAGCAAAGTGCGTCTTTGTGCCTAATTTCCTCAAGTGTCCCAAGACGTTTTGACCAGGGTTGTCTGAAAATGGGTTTAAAATAAAAATACAAATCTCAAATTGTTCCTTGTTTCAATAACTGGCCAAAATTCCATGTTTGTACTTTCTGCTAAAATTATGCGTTATTTGGAAGGCTTTATAACTGTAAAAGTAGTATACGCAAATGTGTGAGATGGTTTGTGGGTCTATAAAAGTGGGTAAAAGTACGAAAAAGTGTTTTCATGTTATTTACGTAGGCTTGTTTTGTTTTACAGTGAACTCTGACTTGAAAAGATAGTGCTACAATTTAGTAAAAGAAGTTGATTTTAGTTGTTATCGCCTTATTTAAACTGACTAGGGCAGGTCACATGACCAAACGGGACGCCCGGAATACTCACGCGATCTATTCAAAAATTCAAATGCAAAAGATCGGTTTTCTGAGGGGTGCTAGCAGTTTAGTGATTTCAGTACAGTAACGACTTGCTCATCAATTTAGTTTAGAGGTAGAATCCTTGGAAAATTCAAGGCAAAGAATGGTACATGTCATAACGTATAGTCGTTGGTCATGGGCGCTACAGTTGAGACACTGACACATTTCTCAGTAACATTTCTCACTAAAGAAAAGTGATTTTCAAACGTATTATGTGAAATTCGTACCGCGATCATGGCGAAAATATAGTCACTGTGATCCCACTTCCTGTAAACGGGCATTTTTTTCGCGCTTTCCAGGAAATATGTACAAATTTCAACATTTCTCATCTCAAAATTAACAAAAAAGACTGAATTTTAATTAATCTTTTACAGTCATTTAGGTGAGAAATGTTTAAAAGCCCCATAACTTGCTTATTGTGTACAAGAAACGAAGGGAAAAGAAACTTAAGACAATGATAAGTTTTACCTGGAGTGTATTTTAAAGAATAGAGCTCCTTTAAGTTGCATTTCATACATGACGGCCCATAAAACAAGTGAGAAATGATGCGAGAACTGTTCAGAGCAACTGTCACGCAATTCCTTGTTTCCTAAAAGTAACTTATAGAAGAAGAATACGGACATCAGAGTTTCTTTAGGGTTACGAAGTTGCCCTTGAGGCTGAGTAACGACTGACAAAGTCATGGGGAATACAGTAAAAAGTGAGGACTTCTATCACGGTGCACTCTAAGTTAATATTTTGTTCGATGACCTCTAGACACAAGTACAGCTGCAATTCTGTGAGTCAACTTGATATGAGAAAATCGATATCCTCTGGATAGAAAATAATCAATCATCAAACGCTCCTAAACTCGTGCATTAAGCTGTTCGAATGAATCCTTTGTAAAAATCCGTGTTACAGCCTCTTCATCGAAGAACATTTGATCTGGTTATCTAAAAGCTTCTATGAATAGACTTCTATCGGCCTCAGTATCCTCTAGGGCCTTCTTCGCACGCTTGCCTGTCTGGGTCGTTCTCCATTAAAAGGAGTCTTCTTGAGTTTCTTTTCGACCTTGCCCGACCAAACGCTATATTAAAATGGTTCCTTATTCAACGGAGCGAAGAAATTGCCGTTCATTTTCTCATTAGGTACAGTTAGTATTACCCCTTTTCTACAAGCGAAGGCAACGAGGACGTGCAAACGTCTCCAACCAGCCAAGTCCTTAGAACCTTAATTAGCACCACCTAATAAAAAGAAAAGACCTTCTCCCTTCTGTCGCCATATCAGTGATTATCTAAACGTTTTGCTGTATTTGTGGACGAAGGATACGGCATCTAAATAAAAGGCCACTTCGATTCATTCGTCCAAAACAGAGGATTTTTCGCAACTGGACGTTTCAGGTTTTTGCGAGCGCCGAATCGTTCACGCAACTTGTGATTGTTTTCACTTAGAAGCCCATTGTTCTCTGCTTGTAAATATGCGTAACCATTTTCATTTAGATAATGTGGAAATGTTTTGTACTTGCTATTTCAAACCTAAGCCCACTCTGTTCCACGATGCTTTTTGCTGTAATGTTTTCACAGTTTCTTGCCCTTGAGTACGTTGAGGATACTTAATAAGCATGCATTCGAAACCGTTCATCCATTCGCCTCCAATCTCGGAATAAATAATATTTACAAGGTAACACCTGGTAACTTTTTTAAGATTGCTATACCTATAAATCCGCAACTTTTCTCTAAGTTTTCTAATGTTTAAAACTCGTTTTCCTATAGAAGGGGTTTTCAGACAACCCTGGCCAAAATTCTTGGGACACTAACGCAATAGCTCGTCAAATTGAGGCATCTTCCCTCCCCCCTTCCCCCTCGGTACAATGTTGACGTTATGCATTCAAGTTTTAATTCAACACCATCAACACTGCTTGGGGAGAGGGGGGAAAGCAGAAATAGCCCCTTATATCAACATCCCCAAGCTTTTTAAGAGGTACAACACGAGTTAATTTAGCAAAGTGCGTCTTTTTGTCTAATTTCCTCAAGTGTCCCAAGACGTTTTGACCAGGGTTGTCTGAAAATGGGTTTACAATAAAAATCCAGACTTATACTATTTTCCGTGTTCTCAAATTGTTCCTTTTTTCATATAACTGCCCAAAAGTCCATGTCTGCACTTTCTGCTTAAATTATGCGTTATTTTGGAGGGTTTTATAACTGCAACAGTAGTATATGAAGCAAATGTGTGAGATGGTTTGTGGGTCTATTTGTGGGGAAAAGTACGAAAAAGTGTTTTCATGTTATTTACGTAGGCCTGTTTTGTTTTACAGTGAACTCCGACTTGAAAAGATTGCTACAATTTAGTAAAAGAAGTTGATTTTAGTTGTTATCGCCTTATTTAAACTGATTAGGGCAGGTCACATGACCAAACGGGACGCTCGGAATGGTCACACGATCTATTCAAAAATTCAAATGCAAACGATCGTTTTTCTTAGGGGTTCTAGCAGTTTCAGATTTCGGTACAGTAACGACTTGCTCATCAATTTAGTTTAGAGGTAGAATCCTTGGAAAATTCAAGGCAAAGAATGGTGCATGTCATAACGTATAGTCGTTGGTCATGGGCGGTACCGTTGAGACACTGACACATTTCTCAGTAACATTTCTCACTAAAGAAAAGTGATTTTCAAACGTATTATATGAAATTCGTACCGCGATCATGGCGAAAATATAGTCACTGTGATCTCACTTCCTGTAAACGGCCATTTTTTTCGCGCTTTCCAGGAAATATGTACAAATTTCAACATTTCTCACCTCAAAAGTAGCAAAAAAAAGACTGAATTTTAATTAATCTTTTACAGTCATTTAGGTGAGAAATGTTTAAAAAGCCCCATAACTTGCTTATTGTGTACAAGAAACGAAGGGAAAAGAAACTTAAGACAATGATAAGTTTTATCAAGAGTGTATTTTAAAGAATAGAGCTCCCTATAAGTTGCATTTCATACAAGACGGCCCATAAAACAAGTGAGAAATGATGCGAGAACTGTTCAGAGCAACTGTCACGCAATTCCCTGTTTCCTAAAAGTAACTTACAGAAGAATTCTACCGACATCAAAGTTTCTTTAGGGCTACGAAGTTGCCCTTCAGGCAAAAGTAACAACTGACAAAGTCATGGGGAATAGAATAAAAAGTGAGGACTTCTGTAACAGTGCACTCTAAGTTCATATTTTGTTCGGTGACATCTAGACACAAGTACAGTTTCAATTCTGTGAGTCGCACTTGATATGAGAATATCGATATTCTCTCGATAGAAATTAATCAATCATCAAACGCTCCTAACCTTATGCATTAAGCTGTTCAAATAAATCCTTTGTAAAAATCTGTGTTACAGCCTCTTCATCTAAGTAACATTTGATCTGGTTATCTAAATTTTCTATGCAAATAATGGACGCATATCAGTCTCAGTATATCCTCTTGGGCCTTCTTCGCACGCTTGCTTGTCTGGGTCGTTGTCCATCTTCTTGCGTTTCTTTTCCGGCCTTGCCCGACCAAACGTTGTATTAAAATGGTTCCTTATTCAACTGAGTGAAGAAATTGCCGTTCATTTTCTCATAAGGTACAGTTAGGGTTACCCCTTTTCTACAAGCGATGGCGTCAGTCAAGTCCTTAGAACCTTCATTAGTATCACCTAATAAAAACGAAAGGCCTTCTCCCTTCTGTCGCCATATCAGTGATTTTTTTTACGTTTCGTTGTATTTGTGGACGAAGGACACGGCATCTAAATAAAAGGCCACTTCGATTCATTCGTCCAAAACAGAGGATTTTTCGCAACTGGACGTTTCAGGTTTTTGCGAGCGCCGAATCGTTCACGCAACTTGTGATTGTTTTCACTTAGAAGCCCATTGTTCTCTGCTTGTAAATATGCGTAACCATTTTCATTTAGATAATGTGGAAATGTTTTGTACTTGCTATTTCAAACCTAAGCCCACTCTGTTCCACGATGCTTTTTGCTGTAATGTTTTCACAGTTTCTTGCCCTTGAGTACGTTGAGGATACTTAATAAGCATGCATTCGAAACCGTTCATCCATTCGCCTCCAATCTCGGAATAAATAATATTTACAAGGTAACACCTGGTAACTTTTTTAAGATTGCTATACCTATAAATCCGCAACTTTTCTCTAAGTTTTCTAATGTTTAAAACTCGTTTTCCTATAGAAGGGTTTTCAGACAACCCTGGCCAAAATTTGGGACACTAACGCAATAGCTCGTCAAATTGAGGCATCTTCCTCCCCCTTCCCCCTCGGTACAATGTTGACGTTATGCATTCAAGTTTTAATTCAACACCATCAACACTGCTTGGGGAGAGGGGGAAAGCAGAAATAGCCCCTTATATCAACATCCCCAAGCTTTTTTAAGAGGTACAACACGAGTTAATTTAGCAAAGTGCGTCTTTGTGCCTAATTTCCTCAAGTGTCCCAAGACGTTTTGACCAGGGTTGTCTGAAAATGGGTTTACAATAAAAAATCCAGACTTATACTATTTTCCGTGTTCTCAAATTGTTCCTTTTTTCATATAACTGCCCAAAAGTCCATGTCTGCACTTTCTGCTTAAATTATGCGTTATTTTGGAGGGTTTTATAACTGCAACAGTAGTATATGAAGCAAATGTGTGAGATGGTTTGTGGGTCTATTTGTGGGGAAAAGTACGAAAAAGTGCTTTCATGTTATTTACGTAGGCCTGTTTTGTTTTACAGTGAACTCCGACTTGAAAAGATTGCTACAATTTAGTAAAAGAAGTTGATTTTAGTTGTTATCGCCTTATTTAAACTGATTAGGGCAGGTCACATGACCAAACGGGACGCTCGGAATGGTCACACGATCTATTCAAAAATTCAAATGCAAACGATCGTTTTTCTTAGGGGTTCTAGCAGTTTCAGATTTCGGTACAGTAACGACTTGCTCATCAATTTAGTTTAGAGGTAGAATCCTTGGAAAATTCAAGGCAAAGAATGGTACATGTCATAACGTATAGTCGTTGGTCATGGGCGGTACCGTTGAGACACTGACACATTTCTCAGTAACATTTCTCACTAAAGAAAAGTGATTTTCAAACGTATTATATGAAATTCGTACCGCGATCATGGCGAAAATATAGTCACTGTGATCTCACTTCCTGTAAACGGCCATTTTTTTTCGCGCTTTCCAGGAAATATGTACAAATTTCAACATTTCTCACCTCAAAAGTAGCAAAAAAGACTGAATTTTAATTAATCTTTTACAGTCATTTAGGTGAGAAATGTTTAAAAGCCCCATAACTTGCTTATTGTGTACAAGAAACGAAGGAAAAAAAAACTTAAGACAATGATAAGTTTTATCAAGAGTGTATTTTAAAGAATAGAGCTCCCTATAAGTTGCATTTCATACAAGACGGCCCATAAAACAAGTGAGAAATGATGCGAGAACTGTTCAGAGCAACTGTCACGCAATTCCCTGTTTCCTAAAAAGTAACTTACAGAAGAATTCTACCGACATCAAAGTTTCTTTAGGGCTACGAAGTTGCCCTTCAGGCAAAGTAACAACTGACAAAATCATGGGGAATAGAATAAAAAGTGAGGACTTCTGTAACAGTGCACTCTAAGTTCATATTTTGTTCGGTGACATCTAGACACAAGTACAGTTTCAATTCTGTGAGTCGCACTTGATATGAGAATATCGATATTCTCTCGATAGAAATTAATCAATCATCAAACGCTCCTAACCTTATGCATTAAGCTGTTCAAATAAATCCTTTGTAAAAATCTGTGTTACAGCCTCTTCATCTAAGTAACATTTGATCTGGTTATCTAAATTTTCTATGCAAATAATGGACGCATATCAGTCTCAGTATATCCTCTTGGGCCTTCTTCGCACGCTTGCTTGTCTGGGTCGTTGTCCATCTTCTTGCGTTTCTTTCCGGCCTTGCCCGACCAAACGTTGTATTAAAATGGTTCCTTATTCAACTGAGTGAAGAAATTGCCGTTCATTTTCTCATAAGGTACAGTTAGGGTTACCCCTTTTCTACAAGCGATGGCGTCAGTCAAGTCCTTAGAACCTTCATTAGTATCACCTAATAAAAACGAAAGGCCTTCTCCCTTCTGTCGCCATATCAGTGATTTTTTACGTTTCGTTGTATTTGTGGACGAAGGACACGGCATCTAAATAAAAGGCCACTTCGATTCATTCGTCCAAAACAGAGGATTTTTCGCAACTGGACGTTTCAGGTTTTTGCGAGCGCCGAATCGTTCACGCAACTTGTGATTGTTTTCACTTAGAAGCCCATTGTTCTCTGCTTGTAAATATGCGTAACCATTTTCATTTAGATAATGTGGAAATGTTTTGTACTTGCTATTTCAAACCTAAGCCCACTCTGTTCCACGATGCTTTTTGCTGTAATGTTTTCACAGTTTCTTGCCCTTGAGTACGTTGAGGATACTTAATAAGCATGCATTCGAAACCGTTCATCCATTCGCCTCCAATCTCGGAATAAATAATATTTACAAGGTAACACCTGGTAACTTTTTTAAGATTGCTATACCTATAAATCCGCAACTTTTCTCTAAGTTTTCTAATGTTTAAAACTCGTTTTCCTATAGAAGGGGTTTTCAGACAACCCTGGCCAAAATTCTTGGGACACTAACGCAATAGCTCGTCAAATTGAGGCATCTTCCCTCCCCCCTTCCCCCTCGGTACAATGTTGACGTTATGCATTCAAGTTTTAATTCAACACCATCAACACTGCTTGGGGGAGAGGGGGAAAGCAGAAATAGCCCCTTATATCAACATCCCCAAGCTTTTTTAAGAGGTACAACACGAGTTAATTTAGCAAAGTGCGTCTTTTTGTCTAATTTCCTCAAGTGTCCCAAGACGTTTTGACCAGGGTTGTCTGAAAATGGGTTTACAATAAAAATCCAGACTTATACTATTTTCCGTGTTCTCAAATTGTTCCTTTTTTCATATAACTGCCCAAAAGTCCATGTCTGCACTTTCTGCTTAAATTATGCGTTATTTTGGAGGGTTTTATAACTGCAACAGTAGTATATGAAGCAAATGTGTGAGATGGTTTGTGGGTCTATTTGTGGGGAAAAGTACGAAAAAGTGCTTTCATGTTATTTACGTAGGCCTGTTTTGCTTTACAGTGAACTCCGACTTGAAAAGATTGCTACAATTTAGTAAAAGAAGTTGATTTTAGTTGTTATCGCCTTATTTAAACTGATTAGGGCAGGTCACATGACCAAACGGGACGCTCGGAATGGTCACACGATCTATTCAAAAATTCAAATGCAAACGATCGTTTTTCTTAGGGGTTCTAGCAGTTTCAGATTTCGGTACAGTAACGACTTGCTCATCAATTTAGTTTAGAGGTAGAATCCTTGGAAAATTCAAGGCAAAGAATGGTACATGTCATAACGTATAGTCGTTGGTCATGGGCGGTACCGTTGAGACACTGACACATTTCTCAGTAACATTTCTCACTAAAGAAAAGTGATTTTCAAACGTATTATATGAAATTCGTACCGCGATCATGGCGAAAATATAGTCACTGTGATCTCACTTCCTGTAAACGGCCATTTTTTTCGCGCTTTCCAGGAAATATGTACAAATTTCAACATTTCTCACCTCAAAAGTAGCAAAAAAAGACTGAATTTTAATTAATCTTTTACAGTCATTTAGGTGAGAAATGTTTAAAAAGCCCCATAACTTGCTTATTGTGTACAAGAAACGAAGGGAAAAGAAACTTAAGACAATGATAAGTTTTATCAAGAGTGTATTTTAAAGAATAGAGCTCCCTATAAGTTGCATTTCATACAAGACGGCCCATAAAACAAGTGAGAAATGATGCGAGAACTGTTCAGAGCAACTGTCACGCAATTCCCTGTTTCCTAAAAGTAACTTACAGAAGAATTCTACCGACATCAAAGTTTCTTTAGGGCTACGAAGTTGCCCTTCAGGCAAAGTACAACTGACAAAATCATGGGGAATAGAATAAAAAGTGAGGACTTCTGTAACAGTGCACTCTAAGTTCATATTTTGTTCGGTGACATCTAGACACAAGTACAGTTTCAATTCTGTGAGTCGCACTTGATATGAGAATATCGATATTCTCTCGATAGAAATTAATCAATCATCAAACGCTCCTAACCTTATGCATTAAGCTGTTCAAATAAATCCTTTGTAAAAATCTGTGTTACAGCCTCTTCATCTAAGTAACATTTGATCTGGTTATCTAAATTTTCTATGCAAAATAATGGACGCATATCAGTCTCAGTATATCCTCTTGGGCCTTCTTCGCACGCTTGCTTGTCTGGGTCGTTGTCCATCTTCTTGCGTTTCTTTCCGGCCTTGCCCGACCAAACGTTGTATTAAAATGGTTCCTTATTCAACTGAGTGAAGAAATTGCCGTTCATTTTCTCATAAGGTACAGTTAGGGTTACCCCTTTTCTACAAGCGATGGCGTCAGTCAAGTCCTTAGAACCTTCATTAGTATCACCTAATAAAAACGAAAGGCCTTCTCCCTTCTGTCGCCATATCAGTGATTTTTTTTTTTTTCGTTGTATTTGTGGACGAAGGACACGGCATCTAAATAAAAGGCCACTTCGATTCATTCGTCCAAAACAGAGGATTTTTCGCAACTGGACGTTTCAGGTTTTTGCGAGCGCCGAATCGTTCACGCAACTTGTGATTGTTTTCACTTAGAAGCCCATTGTTCTCTGCTTGTAAATATGCGTAACCATTTTCATTTAGATAATGTGGAAATGTTTTGTACTTGCTATTTCAAACCTAAGCCCACTCTGTTCCACGATGCTTTTTGCTGTAATGTTTTCACAGTTTCTTGCCCTTGAGTACGTTGAGGATACTTAATAAGCATGCATTCGAAACCGTTCATCCATTCGCCTCCAATCTCGGAATAAATAATATTTACAAGGTAACACCTGGTAACTTTTTTAAGATTGCTATACCTATAAATCCGCAACTTTTCTCTAAGTTTTGTAATGTTTAAAACTCGTTTTCCTATAGAAGGGGTTTTCAGACAACCCTGGCCAAAATTCTTGGGACACTAACGCAATAGCTCGTCAAATTGAGGCATCTTCCCTCCCCCTTCCCCCTCGGTACAATGTTGACGTTATGCATTCAAGTTTTAATTCAACACCATCAACACTGCTTGGGGGAGAGGGGGAAAGCAGAAATAGCCCCTTATATCAACATCCCCAAGCTTTTTTAAGAGGTACAACACGAGTTAATTTAGCAAAGTGCGTCTTTGTGCCTAATTTCCTCAAGTGTCCCAAGACGTTTTGACCAGGGTTGTCTGAAAATGGGTTTACAATAAAAAATCCAGACTTATACTATTTTCCGTGTTCTCAAATTGTTCCTTTTTTCATATAACTGCCCAAAAGTCCATGTCTGCACTTTCTGCTTAAATTATGCGTTATTTTGGAGGGTTTTATAACTGCAACAGTAGTATATGAAGCAAATGTGTGAGATGGTTTGTGGGTCTATTTGTGGGGAAAAGTACGAAAAAGTGCTTTCATGTTATTTACGTAGGCCTGTTTTGCTTTACAGTGAACTCCGACTTGAAAAGATTGCTACAATTTAGGAAAAGAAGTTGATTTTAGTTGTTATCGCCTTATTTAAACTGATTAGGGCAGGTCACATGACCAAACGGGACGCTCGGAATGGTCACACGATCTATTCAAAAATTCAAATGCAAACGATCGTTTTTCTTAGGGGTTCTAGCAGTTTCAGATTTCGGTACAGTAACGACTTGCTCATCAATTTAGTTTAGAGGTAGAATCCTTGGAAAATTCAAGGCAAAGAATGGTACATGTCATAACGTATAGTCGTTGGTCATGGGCGGTACCGTTGAGACACTGACACATTTCTCAGTAACATTTCTCACTAAAGAAAAGTGATTTTCAAACGTATTATATGAAATTCGTACCGCGATCATGGCGAAAATATAGTCACTGTGATCTCACTTCCTGTAAACGGCCATTTTTTCGCGCTTTCCAGGAAATATGTACAAATTTCAACATTTCTCACCTCAAAAGTAGCAAAAAAAAAAAGACTGAATTTTAATTAATCTTTTACAGTCATTTAGGTGAGAAATGTTTAAAAAGCCCCATAACTTGCTTATTGTGTACAAGAAACGAAGGGAAAAGAAACTTAAGACAATGATAAGTTTTATCAAGAGTGTATTTTAAAGAATAGAGCTCCCTATAAGTTGCATTTCATACAAGACGGCCCATAAAACAAGTGAGAAATGATGCGAGAACTGTTCAGAGCAACTGTCACGCAATTCCCTGTTTCCTAAAAGTAACTTACAGAAGAATTCTACCGACATCAAAGTTTCTTTAGGGCTACGAAGTTGCCCTTCAGGCAAAGTAACAACTGACAAAATCATGGGGAATAGAATAAAAAGTGAGGACTTCTGTAACAGTGCACTCTAAGTTCATATTTTGTTCGGTGACATCTAGACACAAGTACAGTTTCAATTCTGTGAGTCGCACTTGATATGAGAATATCGATATTCTCTCGATAGAAATTAATCAATCATCAAACGCTCCTAACCTTATGCATTAAGCTGTTCAAATAAATCCTTTGTAAAAATCTGTGTTACAGCCTCTTCATCTAAGTAACATTTGATCTGGTTATCTAAATTTTCTATGCAAATAATGGACGCATATCAGTCTCAGTATATCCTCTTGGGCCTTCTTCGCACGCTTGCTTGTCTGGGTCGTTGTCCATCTTCTTGCGTTTCTTTCCGGCCTTGCCCGACCAAACGTTGTATTAAAATGGTTCCTTATTCAACTGAGTGAAGAAATTGCCGTTCATTTTCTCATAAGGTACAGTTAGGGTTACCCCTTTTCTACAAGCGATGGCGTCAGTCAAGTCCTTAGAACCTTCATTAGTATCACCTAATAAAAACGAAAGGCCTTCTCCCTTCTGTCGCCATATCAGTGATTTTTTTTACGTTTCGTTGTATTTGTGGACGAAGGACACGGCATCTAAATAAAAGGCCACTTCGATTCATTCGTCCAAAACAGAGGATTTTTCGCAACTGGACGTTTCAGGTTTTTGCGAGCGCCGAATCGTTCACGCAACTTGTGATTGTTTTCACTTAGAAGCCCATTGTTCTCTGCTTGTAAATATGCGTAACCATTTTCATTTAGATAATGTGGAAATGTTTTGTACTTGCTATTTCAAACCTAAGCCCACTCTGTTCCACGATGCTTTTTGCTGTAATGTTTTCACAGTTTCTTGCCCTTGAGTACGTTGAGGATACTTAATAAGCATGCATTCGAAACCGTTCATCCATTCGCCTCCAATCTCGGAATAAATAATATTTACAAGGTAACACCTGGTAACTTTTTTAAGATTGCTATACCTATAAATCCGCAACTTTTCTCTAAGTTTTGTAATGTTTAAAACTCGTTTTCCTATAGAAGGGTTTTCAGACAACCCTGGCCAAAATTCTTGGGACACTAACGCAATAGCTCTCGTCAAATTGAGGCATCTTCCTCCCCCTTCCCCTCGGTACAATGTTGACGTTATGCATTCAAGTTTTAATTCAACACCATCAACACTGCTTGGGGGAGAGGGGGAAAGCAGAAATAGCCCCTTATATCAACATCCCCAAGCTTTTTTAAGAGGTACAACACGAGTTAATTTAGCAAAGTGCGTCTTTGTGCCTAATTTCCTCAAGTGTCCCAAGACGTTTTGACCAGGGTTGTCTGAAAATGGGTTTACAATAAAAAATCCAGACTTATACTATTTTCCGTGTTCTCAAATTGTTCCTTTTTTCATATAACTGCCCAAAAGTCCATGTCTGCACTTTCCGCTTAAATTATGCGTTATTTTGGAGGGTTTTATAACTGCAACAGTAGTATGAAGCAAATGTGTGAGATGGTTTGTGGGTCTATTTGTGGGGAAAAGTACGAAAAAGTGCTTTCATGTTATTTACGTAGGCCTGTTTTGCTTTACAGTGAACTCCGACTTGAAAAGATTGCTACAATTTAGTAAAAGAAGTTGATTTTAGTTGTTATCGCCTTATTTAAACTGATTAGGGCAGGTCACATGACCAAACGGGACGTACGCTCGGAATGGTCACACGATCTATTCAAAAATTCAAATGCAAACGATCGTTTTTCTTAGGGGTTCTAGCAGTTTCAGATTTCGGTACAGTAACGACTTGCTCATCAATTTAGTTTAGAGGTAGAATCCTTGGAAAATTCAAGGCAAAGAATGGTACATGTCATAACGTATAGTCGTTGGTCATGGGCGGTACCGTTGAGACACTGACACATTTCTCAGTAACATTTCTCACTAAAGAAAAGTGATTTTCAAACGTATTATATGAAATTCGTACCGCGATCATGGCGAAAATATAGTCACTGTGATCTCACTCCGTGTAAACGGCCATTTTTTTCGCGCTTTCCAGGAAATATGTACAAATTTCAACATTTCTCACCTCAAAAGTAGCAAAAAAAGACTGAATTTTAATTAATCTTTTACAGTCATTTAGGTGAGAAATGTTTAAAAAGCCCCATAACTTGCTTATTGTGTACAAGAAACGAAGGGAAAAGAAACTTAAGACAATGATAAGTTTTATCAAGAGTGTATTTTAAAGAATAGAGCTCCCTATAAGTTGCATTTCATACAAGACGGCCCATAAAACAAGTGAGAAATGATGCGAGAACTGTTCAGAGCAACTGTCACGCAATTCCCTGTTTCCTAAAAGTAACTTACAGAAGAATTCTACCGACATCAAAGTTTCTTTAGGGCTACGAAGTTGCCCTTCAGGCAAAGTAACAACTGACAAAGTCATGGGGAATAGAATAAAAAGTGAGGACTTCTGTAACAGTGCACTCTAAGTTCATATTTTGTTCGGTGACATCTAGACACAAGTACAGTTTCAATTCTGTGAGTCGCACTTGATATGAGAATATCGATATTCTCTCGATAGAAATTAATCAATCATCAAACGCTCCTAACCTTATGCATTAAGCTGTTCAAATAAATCCTTTGTAAAAATCTGTGTTACAGCCTCTTCATCTAAGTAACATTTGATCTGGTTATCTAAATTTTCTATGCAAATAATGGACGCATATCAGTCTCAGTATATCCTCTTGGGCCTTCTTCGCACGCTTGCTTGTCTGGGTCGTTGTCCATCTTCTTGCGTTTCTTTCCGGCCTTGCCCGACCAAACGTTGTATTAAAATGGTTCCTTATTCAACTGAGTGAAGAAATTGCCGTTCATTTTCTCATAAGGTACAGTTAGGGTTACCCCTTTTCTACAAGCGATGGCGTCAGTCAAGTCCTTAGAACCTTCATTAGTATCACCTAATAAAAACGAAAGGCCTTCTCCCTTCTGTCGCCATATCAGTGATTTTTTTTACGTTTCGTTGTATTTGTGGACGAAGGACACGGCATCTAAATAAAAGGCCACTTCGATTCATTCGTCCAAAACAGAGGATTTTTCGCAACTGGACGTTTCAGGTTTTTGCGAGCGCCGAATCGTTCACGCAACTTGTGATTGTTTTCACTTAGAAGCCCATTGTTCTCTGCTTGTAAATATGCGTAACCATTTTCATTTAGATAATGTGGAAATGTTTTGTACTTGCTATTTCAAACCTAAGCCCACTCTGTTCCACGATGCTTTTTGCTGTAATGTTTTCACAGTTTCTTGCCCTTGAGTACGTTGAGGATACTTAATAAGCATGCATTCGAAACCGTTCATCTATTCGCCTCCAATCTCGGAATAAATAATATTTACAAGGTAACACCTGGTAACTTTTTTAAGATTGCTATACCTATAAATCCGCAACTTTTCTCTAAGTTTTGTAATGTTTAAAACTCGTTTTCCTATAGAAGGGGTTTTCAGACAACCCTGGCCAAAATTCTTGGGACACTAACGCAATAGCTCGTCAAATTGAGGCATCTTCCCTCCCCCCTACCCCCTCGGTACAATGTTGACGTTATGCATTCAAGTTTTAATTCAACACCATCAACACTGCTTGGGGGAGAGGGGGAAAGCAGAAATAGCCCCTTATATCAACATCCCCAAGCTTTTTTAAGAGGTACAACACGAGTTAATTTAGCAAAGTGCGTCTTTGTGCCTAATTTCCTCAAGTGTCCCAAGACGTTTTGACCAGGGTTGTCTGAAAATGGGTTTACAATAAAAAATCCAGACTTATACTATTTTCCGTGTTCTCAAATTGTTCCTTTTTTCATATAACTGCCCAAAAGTCCATGTCTGCACTTTCTGCTTAAATTATGCGTTATTTTGGAGGGTTTTATAACTGCAACAGTAGTATATGAAGCAAATGTGTGAGATGGTTTGTGGGTCTATTTGTGGGGAAAAGTACGAAAAAGTGCTTTCATGTTATTTACGTAGGCCTGTTTTGCTTTACAGTGAACTCCGACTTGAAAAGATTGCTACAATTTAGTAAAAGAAGTTGATTTTAGTTGTTATCGCCTTATTTAAACTGATTAGGGCAGGTCACATGACCAAACGGGACGTACGCTCGGAATGGTCACACGATCTATTCAAAAATTCAAATGCAAACGATCGTTTTTCTTAGGGGTTCTAGCAGTTTCAGATTTCGGTACAGTAACGACTTGCTCATCAATTTAGTTTAGAGGTAGAATCCTTGGAAAATTCAAGGCAAAGAATGGTACATGTCATAACGTATAGTCGTTGGTCATGGGCGGTACCGTTGAGACACTGACACATTTCTCAGTAACATTTCTCACTAAAGAAAAGTGATTTTCAAACGTATTATGTGAGATTCGTACCGCGATCATGGCGAAAATATAGTCAGTGTGATCCCATTTCCTCTAAACGGGCATTTTTTTCGCGCTTTCCAGGAAATATGTACAAATTTCAACATTTCTCATCTCAGAATTAACAAAAAAGGAATGAATTTTAATTAATCTTTTACAGTCATTTAGGTGAGAAATGTTTAGAAAGCCCCATAACTTGCTTATTGTGTACAAGAAACGAAGGGAAAAGAAACTTAAGACAATGAGAAGTTTTACCAAGAGTGTATTTTAAGGAATAGAGCTGCCTATGAGTTGCATTTCATACAAGACGGCCAATAAAACAAGTGAGAAATGATGCGAGAACTGTTCAGAGCAACTGTCACGCAATTCCTTGTTTCCTAAAAGTAACTTACAGAAGAATTCTACCGACATCAAAGTTTCTTTAGGGCTACGAAGTTGCCCTTCAGGCAAAGTAACAACTGACGAAATCATGGGGAATACAATAAGAAGTGAGGACTTCTGTAACAGTGCACTCTAAAGTTAATATTTTGTTCGGTGACCTCTAGACACAAGTACAGTTTCAATTCTGTGAGTCACACTTGACATGAGAATATCGATATTCTCTGGATAGAAAATAATCAATCATCAAATACTCCTAAACTTATGCATTAAGCTGTTCAAACGAAATCCTTTGTCAAAATCTGTGTTACAGCCTCTTCATCTAAGTAACATTTGATCTGGTTATCTAAATTTTCTATGCAAATAATTATGGACGCATATCAGTCTCAGTATATCCTCTTGGGCCTTCTTCGCACGCTTGCTTGTCTGGGTCGTTGTCCATTAAAAAGATCTTCTTGCGTTTCTTTTCGGCCTTGCCTGACCAAACGTTGTATTAAAATGGTTCCTTATTCAACTGAGCGAAGAAATTGGCGTTCATTTTCTCATAAGGTACAGTTAGTGTTACCCCTTTTCTACAAGCGATGGCGTCAGCCAAGTCCTTAGGACCTTCATTAGTATCACCTAATAAAAACCAAAGGCCTTCTCCCTTCTGACGCCATATCAATGATTTTTTTTACGTTTCGTTGTATTTGTGGACGAAGGACACGGCATCTAAATAAAAGGCCACTTCGATTCATTCGTCCAAAATAGAGGATTTTTCGCAACTGGACGTTTCAGGTTTTTGCGAGCACCGAATCGTTCACTCAACTTGCGATTGTTTTCACTTAGAAGCCCATTTTTCTCTGCTTGTAAATATGCGTAACCATTTTCATTTAGATAATGTGGAAATGTTTTGTACTTGCCATTTCAAAGCTAAACCCACTCTGCTCCACGATGCTTTTTGCTGTAATGTTTTCACAGTTTCTTGCCCTTGAGTACTTGATACTTAAGCATGCATTCGAAACCGTTGATCTATTCGCCTCCGATCTCGCAATAAATAATACTTACAAGGTAACACCTGGTAACTTTTTTAAGATCGCTATACCTACAAATCCACAACTTTTCTCTAAGTTTCGTAATGTTTAAAACTCGTTTTCCTATAGAAGGGGTTTTCAGACAACCCTGGTCAAAACTCTTGGGACACTAACGCAATAGCTTGTCAAATTGAGGCATCTTCCCTCCCCCCTTCCCCCTCGGTGCAATGTTGATGTTATGCATTCAAGTTTTAATTCAACACAATCAACACTGCTTGGGGGAGAGGGGGACAGCAGAAATAGCCCCTTATAACAACATCCTACAGCTTTTTTAAGAGGTAGAATATGACTAAATTTAGCAAAGTGCGTCTTTTTGTCTAATTTCCTCAAGTGTCCCTAGACGTTTTGACCAGGGTTGTCTGAAAATGGGTTTACAATAAAAATACAGACTTATACCATTTTCCGTGTTCTCAAATTATTCCTATTTTCATATAACTGCCCAAAAGTCCATGTCTTTACTTTCTGCTTAAATTGTGCGTTATTTTGGAAGGTTTTATAACTGCAACAGTAGTATACGCAAATGTGTGAGACGGTTTGTGTGTGTATTTGTGGGGAAAACTACGTAAAAGTGTTTTCATGTTATTTACGTAGGCTTGTTTTGTTTTACAGTGAACTCCGACTTGAAAAGATAGTGCGACAATTTAGTAAAAGAAGTTGATTTTAGTTGTTATCGACTTACTTAAACTGATTAGGGCAGGTCACATGACCAAACGGGACGCTCGGAATGGTCACACGATCTATTCAAAAATTCAAATGCAAACGATCGTTTTTCTTAGGGGTGCTAGCAGTTTAGTGATTTCGGTACAGTAACGACTTGCTCATCAATTTATTTTAGAGGTAGAATCCTTGGAAAATTCAAGGCAAAGAATGGTACATGTCATAACCTATAGTCGTTGGTCATGGGCGCTACCGTTGAGACACTGACACATTTCTCAGTAACATTTCTCACTAAAGAAAAGTGATTTTCAAACGTATTATGTGAGATTCGTACCGCGATCATGGCGAAAATATAGTCAGTGTGATCCCATTTCCTCTAAACGGGCATTTTTTTCGCGCTTTCCAGGAAATATGTACAAATTTCAACATTTCTCATCTCAGAATTAACAAAAAAGGAATGAATTTTAATTAATCTTTTACAGTCATTTAGGTGAGAAATGTTTAGAAAGCCCCATAACTTGCTTATTGTGTACAAGAAACGAAGGGAAAAGAAACTTAAGACAGTGAGAAGTTTTACCAAGAGTGTATTTTAAGGAATAGAGCTGCCTATGAGTTGCATTTCATACAAGACGGCCAATAAAACAAGTGAGAAATGATGCGAGAACTGTTCAGAGCAACTGTCACGCAATTCCTTGTTTCCTAAAAGTAACTTACAGAAGAATTCTACCGACATCAAAGTTTCTTTAGGGCTACGAAGTTGCCCTTCAGGCAAAGTAACAACTGACGAAATCATGGGGAATACAATAAGAAGTGAGGACTTCTGTAACAGTGCACTCGAAGTTAATATTTTGTTCGGTGACCTCTAGACACAAGTACAGTTTCAATTCTGTGAGTCACACTTGACATGAGAATATCGATATTCTCTGGATAGAAAATAATCAATCATCAAATACTCCTAAACTTATGCATTAAGCTGTTCAAACGAATCCTTTGTCAAAATCTGTGTTACAGCCTCTTCATCTAAGTAACATTTGATCTGGTTATCTAAATTTTCTATGCAAATAATTATGGACGCATATCAGTCTCAGTATATCCTCTTGGGCCTTCTTCGCACGCTTGCTTGTCTGGGTCGTTGTCCATTAAAAAGAGTCTTCTTGCGTTTCTTTTCGGCCTTGCCTGACCAAATGCTGTATTAAAATGGTTCCTTATTCAACTGAGCGAAGAAATTGGCGTTCATTTTCTCATAAGGTACAGTTAGTGTTACCCCTTTTCTACAAGCGAGGGCGTCAGCCAAGTCCTTAGGACCTTAATTAGTATCACCTAATAAAAACCAAAGGCCTTCTCCCTTCTGACGCCATATCAATGATTTTTTTACGTTTCGTTGTATTTGTGGACGAAGGACACGGCATCTAAATAAAAGGCCACTTCGATTCATTCGTCCAAAATAGAGGATTTTTCGCAACTGGACGTTTCAGGTTTTTGCGAGCACCGAATCGTACACTCAACTTGCGATTGTTTTCACTTAGAAGCCCATTTTTCTCTGCTTGTAAATATGCGTAACCATTTTCATTTAGATAATGTGGAAATGTTTTGTACTTGCCATTTCAAAGCTAAACCCACTCTGCTCCACGATGCTTTTTGCTGTAATGTTTTCACAGTTTCTTGCCCTTGAGTACTTGATACTTAAGCATGCATTCGAAACCGTTGATCTATTCGCCTCCGATCTCGCAATAAATAATACTTACAAGGTAACACCTGGTAACTTTTTTAAGATCGCTATACCTACAAATCCACAACTTTTCTCTAAGTTTCGTAATGTTTAAAACTCGTTTTCCTATAGAAGGGGTTTTCAGACAACCCTGGTCAAAACTCTTGGGACACTAACGCAATAGCTTGTCAAATTGAGGCATCTTCCCTCCCCCCTTCCCCCTCGGTGCAATGTTGATGTTATGCATTCAAGTTTTAATTCAACACAATCAACACTGCTTGGGGGAGAGGGGGACAGCAGAAATAGCCCCTTATAACAACATCCTACAGCTTTTTTAAGAGGTAGAATATGACTAAATTTAGCAAAGTGCGTCTTTTTGTCTAATTTCCTCAAGTGTCCCTAGACGTTTTGACCAGGGTTGTAGCTCTGCTGGGAGTCGGACATTGTGGACTTTCCTGATGGAGAGACGCCAAGCGCGCGAGTTGATATCGATAAAATATAAGCAGTAGGATTTTTTTTTTTTTTGCGCTGGAATTTAACAAAATAATTAGATCTTGTTTAAATTACTATATCTAAAATTTACGATTAACATCGATAATTTTAATTGTAGCCCAGAGCTACTTACCTAGGGCTTTTTCCCACAGATTAATTCGCGAAAAAGTTTCTCGTATTGGCCAAGAAGAAACAAAGAAAATGACATTGTTTCAACAACAGGAATGCATGATATACTAACAGCAGCTTGGTAATAGAACACCTGAATTTTAGCATTTAGCGCGTCAACTCAAGCTCAACACCCACAGACAAGCGGGCTTACCAATGTCTTCTAAAAACCTCCTGCCATCCTGCCCACACAAGCGCACCATCCATTTCAGCCTCGCCTTATGTCTGTGTCGCAACTGCTCCACTGACGATTTTTTCGACAAACGCTGCAATGAACTTATAACTTTCTGGAACTACGAAGATACAGCCGCCACTTTCTTAAAAAAATGAAATTAACCGGGTACGTATCATCCAACATCAAGAAACTTTGAAACCACAGCCACAGAACAACAACTCAAACCGAACTCCCTTTGTCATCACATATAATCCAGCTCTGTCGATCGTCTTATCGCTGCAAACAAATATTTCCTTCTCCACCCATCGTTGCTTATAAATGGAGTTCCAACCTTGGGTACCTACCTTACCTACCTGTTAGAAGTACTTTACGTGATTATAGCATACAACAACTTCTCCCGGCGTCTCAAAATGCAATCATCTACACTGCCTTATACCTGTCCATTTTCTTACAAACAAGGCCAAGCCAACTACACTAAAATTTCACCTCTACCAAAGAGAAACGACGTATGCATGACCTTTAAAACTGTAAATCCAAAAATCTTTTCTACCTTATAGCCTCCCACGCAAACGTTCTTAGGGGTTCGTCACGCGTTGCTACCCCACGAACGTTCGTGGGGGAGGAAAGATTGCGTGACGAACCCGTAAGAACGTCTGCGTGGGAGGCTATTCGACCTCATTGAATGCAAAAATTGCGGCACTGCCGCAATTTTTGCATTCAATTTAGTCCCCCCAATGTACTGGAGCCCATTGGGGAGGCCAAGCGCCATCTCCACCAACATCGGGGAGCATCGCCGCTCCATTCTCAACTATGAATACTTCCCTAATCCTACTCTTGTCTCCGAACATTTTAATCAAGCCGATCACTCTATCAACGACGTCCTTCATTATTCCCTTACAACTAATCCGTAGCAACCGTGACTCTGTCAGAACGGCACGCGAGGCTCACCTCATTGACAAAGCTATGACTGTAGAACCTCATGGTATAAATAGACGTGATGAACAATAGTGACATTTATCTCTTTAGTAGCCTATTATTTCCTGTTTGCTACACTGGACGAAAAAATGGATTTACTAGGGTAGCCAAATTACAGCAAATGTGTAGCAAATACCACATTTGCACAATTTTGCGCAAGAGCAAAGACTGATATTGCACTAGATTTGCTATCCGTAGCAATGACGGTAAATGCCACATTTGCACAACATTTACATCTTGGTGCAAAGATAATGGGCAGCCATGGATTTGAGGGTCATTTGCAGATGGTTCAAATGTGTAGGCAAATATGTTTGTTTGAACTATATTTGCACATTACGCAAATGATAGCGCAAATCTGCTGTTTTGCACGGCTTTTTCTTTAGATGTAAAAGCATGTAAACCTGTTATTTTCAGAACGTTTACGCAGCTTTGCAAATGTGAGCGAAGTATCTAATTTGAACAATGTTTGCTTGGGTTATCGTGGGTGATCAAATTTTCATAATTGAACCAGATTGCTTTGCATGGCAAATGTAACCAAACTCTTTGTATTAAACATGTGTGCTCACGAAGCAAATGTTAGCAAACCTAAACTTTGAACAAATTTTCTAGGGTGTGCAAATTTGATCAAACACAAAATTTTGCTTGTAGCGGCAAATGTGGTCAAAAGTCAAGTTTTGAACAAAGTTGCTTGGGCAGCAAATCTGATCAAACTGTTAGTATTGTACAATTTTTCGCTCAGGTAGCAAATGTAATCAAATTCTGACTTTAATTTGGTTAGCAAATGTCATCAAACCCATAAAATTGAGCATGTTTTCTCCAGTAGCAAATGCGATAAAATTTTAAAAATATTTTTAATTATAATATGGCTCACTTCAGGTTCTTAACAAGTGACCATAATTAATCAAACATTAAAGTTACTGAAAGAAATTCTAGCAGTGACCTCGCCCCATTAATGTTCAAATGATTTATTCCATAAACCAAAGTGGCTTACACATTATTACAGACATTACAAACTACAGTATAGAGCTGTACATACAGCTCTTCATATTAATTCCCAATTTTACTGTTCGTTGATGTTTACTTGTCTCCACTCTATGCTCTATCAGATCATTACTAACTATTAATATTATAAGAAAAGTGTTCTTCATCTAAATGTGTAAGATATTCTACATACAGCTGTAGGTGTTTCAGAGTTGCCTCAAACCTATTTCAGTTCTTTAGGTTTTTGCAACTCAGAAACAGGTTAAAAATCCGTTCACCCTTGGACCAATATTTACTTATGACAAGACTATTTCTTACTTAAACTTTTGCATCTAAGGACCAAATCCTGTTTCAACTAAATGGAACCCTCAAGACACCCATTTTAATAAATAATTAGTATTTTTGTATTTATTGCTATTTACAGATTAAACAAAATTTGATTCTGGTGGCATTTTTTTCTTTAGGCTCTATTAGCATGAAAGGCCTAATTCTTGCTACCAGTTTACAATTTTTGCTGGTATAACAACTGGGTTATAGCATTTAGCAAACTAAGAAATAGTTTAGGTACACATAGCTATTCAAATTCAGATCAGACTTCTTTAACTTCATTTTCGTTGCTAATGGTTCCTGTATAGTATTATATGCTCTTAGAGGAAGTACCAGCCGGAGCTTCTAGTACTTGCCCCGTTCTAAGAAAATTGAGGGTCATGAAAGTAATGACCAGCTATAAGTATTCCATAGCATGTCAACATTACCATTGTCACTGTAGTTGGTCCCAATGAAAGAAGCTAATAATTATTTTAAACTCAGTATACATGTACATGTAGTACAAAAGGTTGATCTGGCTAGCCTGCAAAATAACTACACTGCTGTCTCTCATTACTCTTTTTCTTGAGTCATGTTGCAATCCTTTGCAAAATTCCGTAACAAATCATGACAAAAAGCAGGGTGTACCTAAATTTGTTTTGTTTTTTTTGTTCAAGCAGGTCAGTTGCAATTGCTGTAATTGGTACAAATGTACTGTGAAGTGGTGCCAGCAGAACTCAAATACCTGCAGTTAAGCAAACAGATTTAAAAGAAACATTTGTACATTAATTGGCCTTTTTAACCTGCTGACTGGTACATTACTTGCAAACAATAGCCAAAGGATTCTAATGAAAAATTTATCACATCAACCAATTTGATCTACCTGCCACCAGAATTCTCAGGACAAATCAACATCATCAGGATTTATACTGTTTACACAGATTTATCTTTTTCTAAAAAACAGTGTCATAAACAGAGAGTGATTAAAGGATCACTGTATTTGCAGAGCTACATGTACATGTACCTGTAAGTATGACCAGTCATAAATAATCTGGAATTTCTTTAAGAGCCTTGGATTAACTTATATTTCCTTATCACAAAGCAAATTCAGGAGGATTATCTGGTGCCTCCTGCTCTGAGGAGAAGCCATTCATCCTTTCTATTGTCATTGAGTAATGACAAGCTTACATGTGACTGTTTTAATTTTGCTTTACTGTTCAGCTTGGCAAAGAGGTTTTTACAGGCTAAGTTGTTGACTCCTCCATGCTAGAGGCCTCCTGCAAAGCACTTTTCTCGGATTTGTCATCTCCTTGGTCTGTATTGCCTTGCTCTGAAGACATGTACTCCACAATTATACAAGCTTTGAACTTACAACAATCCTTCTTCGAAATAGAAGTTGACTGGAAAAGGGTTGTCTCTTCAGCTTTTTCTGCAACAAACAGAAATTATACATAATTGAGACCATTAATATTGAAACTAAAGCTGTAGATGCTTGTCATGAAAAATACTATTGTCCTTTTCTGTCTAAATATTCTAGCCCTTTATAGCAAAAAAGGTTGCTATTAGATATTACATGTATTATTACTGGCTGCAGTCACACTAGGTGACTAAACTTACTTATTTCCTGAGTTAACTGATATCAAAATTAACTAGTTTAAACAAATTGCTGGCTCGTAACTTTCATGTCTCAAATCTAACCCCAAGCGGTCATCATAATCCTGATTACACTGTACCTGTTAAAACTAAGACCTTCTTTGAGCAAAAACAAAACGAAAAAATGAATGCGAGAAACCCTTTTGTAACAAGACAATTGACTCCAGGTAAATCATTGTATTAATTTTATAGTGAGTGTCCCACTACATCACTACCATAACAACATTATTGACATATTACTTAAAACTTCATGAACCTGCTTCTTCTGCAATATTGCCATCACTTACAGTGTATCTTGGGAACAAAAGTTTAATTATACTATAATTGCCTCATATGAGGGAACCCAAGACAGTTTTAGATTCTGGATTCCACGCTGCGGATTCCGGAACCTTTTTCAGTGGATTACTTGGTTTCTGGATTCCAATCGTTTGACTTGTATTTCAGGTTTCAAAGCTCAGAATTTAGGATTCCGCAACAAAAATTGCCCGAATTCTGGATTCCATAAGCAAAAATTTCCCGGATTCCAGAATCCCTTACATGGGATGATCATAAAAAACAATCAGTGAAAGCAGGGTACCATGATCTAAATTCTAGCTACACTATGTTTTCAGCACCATGGCAGTCACTGCCTTTACTCCCCTTTTAAATTTTGGAAAAGCCTTTGGAGAAAGTAGGCACTAGAGGATAAGGTTAATTTTGGCCTAATAGAGGGGAATTAACACTTGCTTTAATTCTTATTAAATTTTCCAAGACCATTTATCTGAAGAGAACAACCAAACAAAAGATTACAGTATTTTTTACAACAACAGGACAAATAAAGTTTCAGGAGTAGGGGTGGTCCTTGTTGATTACTGAATATTGGAATGCAAATGTAGGTATTATCAAATAGCATCATTAATGGCTTAACAGTAACAACGAACTTTCTTATACTTACCGAGCATTTCTTTTACTCCCGATTAGTTGCTCCCTCGGCATTTGTTTGTCCTCAACATTTCTCCTGTCTCTTCTTAGTTTTACAATGTCTGCTAATTAAAACAGCATCGATTCACCGAAGTCTATTTACTAAGTACTAACGGCTGCTTTTCTTGGATCCACTCGTTACTACTTGATCGTCGCCGATGGAGCTATCTAGATGTCTTTCATGGTGGATTTTCGTCGAAGGATCTATAAGTATGCAGTTCCCTCGAGTTCGAGCGATTATTTTTATAAGTTCTTCGAGGACACATTCGTTCGATAAATTCGAACAAATAAGACTGGCCGATTCCTCCATACTCGACAGTCAACCCCACAAAGAAGGAAAATTCGAAACCTCTTGATAAATATGGCGTTAAACTGGCGTTAAATGTACGAAGTAAAAGCTGATGGCAAATCGATGGCAGTGGAACGTGTTAACGGTCGACGAATTTCAATTGTTGTGCCTCGTTCTCGAACGGTTAGGTAGGTACTTTAAGTAGGGTTATTAAAGTGTATCAAGAATGCATTTAAAATAATGTATCGACATGTATACCCATGTAATGTCATGTATAGCCATGTATAGCCATGTATTGCCATGTATAGCCATGTATTGCCATGTATACCCATGTATAGCCATGTATACCCATGTATAGCCATGTATTGCCATGTATTACCATGTATTGCCATGTATTACCATGTATCACCATGTATTACCATGTATAGCCATGTATAGCCATGTATTGGCATGTATAGCCATGTATTGCCATGTATACCCATGTATAGCCATGTATTGCCATGTATTACCATGTATCACCATGTATTACCATGTATAGCCATGTATTGCCATGTATAGCCATGTATTGCCATGTATAGCCATGTATTGCCATGTATAGCCATGTATTGCCAAGTATACCCATGTATAGCCATGTATACCCTTGTATAGCCATGTATTGCCATGTATTACCATGTATAGCCATGTATTACCATGTATCACCATGTATTACCATGTACAGCCATGTATAGCCATGTATAGCCATGTATTGCCATGTATTGCCATGTATTGCCATGTATACCCATGTATAGCCATGTATACCCATGTATAGCCATGTATTGCCATGTATTACCATGTATTGCCATGTATTACCATGTATCACCATGTATTACCATGTATAGCCATGTATAGCCATGTAATGCCATGTATAGCCATGTATTGCCATGTATTGCCATGTATAGCCATGTATTGCCAGTATACCCATGTATAGCCATGTATTGCCATGTATTACCATGTATCACCATGCATTACCATGTATAGCCATGTATAGCCATGTATTGCCATGTATAGCCATGTATTGCCATGTATTGCCATGTATAGCCATGTATTGCCATGTATAGCCATGTATTGCCATGTATACCCATGTATTACCATGTATAGCCATGTATAGCCATGTATTGCCATGTATAGCCATGTATTGCCATGTATTACCATGTATTACCATGTATTACCATGTATAGCCATGTATAGCTATGTATTGCCATGTATTGCCATGTATTGCCATGTATACCCATGTATAGCCATGTATACCCATGTATAGCCATGTATTGCCATGTATTACCATGTATAGCCATGTATTACCATGTATCACCATGTATTACCATGTATAGCCATGTATAGCTATGTATTGCCATGTATTGCCATGTATTGCCATGTATACCCATGTATAGCCATGTATAGCCATGTATTGCCATGTATTACCATGTATCACCATGTATTACCATGTATAGCCATGTATAGCCATGTATAGCCATGTATTGCCATGTATAGCCATGTATTGCCATGTGTTGCCATGTATAGCCATGTATACCCATGTATAGCCATGTATTGCCATGTATTACCATGTATCACCATGCATTACCATGTATAGCCATGTATAGCCATGTATTGCCATGTATTGCCATGTATAGCCATGTATAGCCATGTATAGCCATGTATTGCCATGTATTACCATGTATCACCATGTATTACCATGTATAGCCATGTATTGCCATGTATAGCCATGTATTGCCATGTATTGCCATGTATAGCCATGTATTGCCATGTATACCCATGTATAGCCATGTATACCCATGTATAGCCATGTATTGCCATGTATAGCCATGTATTGCCATGTATTACCATGTATCACCATGTATTACCATGTATAGCCATGTATAGCTATGTATTGCCATGTATTGCCATGTATTGCCATGTATACCCATGTATAGCCATGTATACCCATGTATAGCCATGTATTGCCATGTATTACCATGTATAGCCATGTATTACCATGTATCACCATGTATTACCATGTATAGCCATGTATAGCTATGTATTGCCATGTATTGCCATGTATTGCCATGTATACCCATGTATAGCCATGTATAGCCATGTATTGCCATGTATTACCATGTATCACCATGTATTACCATGTATAGCCATGTATAGCCATGTATAGCCATGTATTGCCATGTATAGCCATGTATTGCCATGTATTGCCATGTATAGCCATGTATACCCATGTATAGCCATGTATTGCCATGTATTACCATGTATCACCATGTATTACCATGTATAGCCATGTATAGCCATGTATTGCCATGTATTGCCATGTATAGCCATGTATAGCCATGTATAGCCATGTATTGCCATGTATTACCATGTATCACCATGTATTACCATGTATAGCCATGTATTGCCATGTATAGCCATGTATTGCCATGTATTGCCATGTATAGCCATGTATTGCCATGTATACCCATGTATAGCCATGTATACCCATGTATAGCCATGTATTGCCATGTATTACCATGTATTACCATGTATACCCATGTATAGCCATGTATACCCATGTATAGCCATGTATTGCCATGTATTACCATGTATTGCCATATATTACCATGTATAGCCATTTATAGCCATGTACTGCCATGTATAGCCATGTATTACCAGGTATAGCCATGTATTGCCATGTATACCCATGTATAGCCATGTATACCCATGTATAGCCATGTATTGCCATGTATTATCATGTATTGCCATGTATTACCATGTATCACCATGTATTACCATGTATAGCCATTTATAGCCATGTATAGCCATGTACAGCCATGTATAGCCATGTATTACCATGTATCACCATGTATTACCATGTATAGCCATGTATAGCCATGTATTGCCATGTATTGCCATGTATTGCCATGTATACCCATGTATAGCCATGTATACCCATGTATAGCCATGTATTGCCATGTATTACCATGTACTACCATGTATTACCATGTATCACCATGTATTACAATGTATAGCCATGTATAGCCATGTATTGCCATGTATAGCCATGTATTGCCATGTATTGCCATGTATAGCCATGTATTGCCATGTATACCCATGTATAGCCATGTATACCCATGTATAGCCATGTATTGCCATGTATACCCATGTATAGCCATGTATACCCATGTATTGCCATGTATTGCCATGTATTACCATGTATAGCCATGTATAGCCATGTATAGCCATGTATATCCATGTATAGCCATGTATTGCCATGTATTACCATGTATTGCCATGTATTACCATGTATCACCATGTATTACCATGTATAGCCATGTATTGCCATGTATAGCCATGTATTGCCATGTATACCCATGTATACCCATGTACTGCCATGTATACCCATGTATAGCCATGTATACCCATGTATAGCCATGTATACCCATGTGTAGCCATGTATTACCATGTATTGCCATGTATTGCCATGTATTGCCATATATTACCATGTATAGCCATTTATAGCCATGTACTGCCATGTATAGCCATGTATTACCAGGTATAGCCATTTATAGCCATGTACTGCCATGTATAGCCATGTATTACCAGGTATAGCCATGTATACCCATGTATACCCATGTATAGCCATGTATAGCCATGTAATGCCATGTATTGCCATGTATACCCATGTATAGCCATGTATACGTATGTATAGCTATGTATACCCATTTATAGCCATGTATTGCCATGTATAGCCATGTATTGCCATGTATTACCATGTATTGCCATGTATTACCATGTATTGCCATATATTACAATGTATAGCCATGTAATGCCATGTATTGCCATGTATACCCATGTATAGCCATGTATTACCAGCTATAGCCATGTATTGCCATGTATACCCATGTATAGCCATGTATACCCATGTATAGCCATGTATTGCCATGTATAGCCATGTATTGCCATGCATTACCATGTATAGCCATGTATAGCCATGTAATGTTATGTATAGCCATGTATTACCATGTATATCCAGGTATTGCCATGTACTGCCATGTTTTACCGTGTACTGCCATGTATTACCATGTATACCCATGTATTGTCATGTATACCCATGTATTGCCGTGTATTACTATGTATAGCCATGTATACCCATGTATAGCCATGTATTGCCATGTATAGCCATGTATAGCCATGTATACCTATGTAATGCCATGTATTGCCATGTATTACCATGTATAGGCATGTATTGCCATGTATTACCATGTATTGCCATGTATAGGCATGTATTGCCATGTATTACCATGTATTGCCGTGTATTACCATGTATCGCCATGTATTACCATGTATAGCCATGTATAGCCATGTATACCCATGTAATGCTATGTATTGCCATGTATTACCATGTATAGCCATATATAGCCATGTATTGCCATGTATTACCATGTATATTGCCATGTATTACCATGTATAGCCATGCATTACCATGTATACCCATGTATTGCCATGTATTACCATGTATAGCCATGAATACCCATGTAATGCGATGTATTGCCATGTATTACCATGTATAGCCATTTATTGCCATGTATTACCATGTATCGCCATGTATTACCATGTGATGCCATGTATCGCTATGTATTACCATGTATTACTTTGTATTACCATGTTTTGCCATGTATTACTATGTATTACGATGCATTACTATGTTTTGCTATGTATAGCGATGTATTGCCATATACTGCCATGTATAGCCGTGTACTGTCATGTACAGCCATGTACTCCCATGTATTACATGTATTGACATGTACTGCGTGTATAGCCATGTATTGCTATGTAGTGCTATTAATTACTCTGTATTGCTATGTATTGCCATGTGTGGCCATGTATTTACTATGTATGTCTTAAGTTGGATTAAATTCTTTTTTTTGTCTGTTACATAGTTCAGGGGTAGCCCAAGAAAAGGCTTTTTTCCGAATGAAAATATAGTTTTTTGGGGAGGGCAACGTTCTTTCAGGATTGTAAGCGGATACTAGTTGACAAAGATATTCAAGTGCCATTCGTCACTTTAGAAAATACCCTCGTTGAAAGTCAGTTAAGAACTTATTGGTCCCGAAGAGCAGGGATTTCGCCAATAAGGCGAAATTCCGAGGAAGCACTCTATTAGCTCGCCCGTTTATTACGGAAAGTACTTACAGTTGTTATTTATAGTCAGTATACCAGAAAAAAATATCGATTTCTTTTATAGATAGGGGCCGCAAGGGATAGGGGGTTAACGTTTTCTTTTGTTCGCGCCCGTAGTTAAGACAGAAAATCCCGAAGGACCGCAAATTGGTAGTTTTTTTGGTCATATTTCGTTTACCTTTTGCGTTACGCGTTATCAGTGACATTTTGTGGAGGAGCTGTTTTCAAAGTTTCGCTCGTTAAGCGCAGTTGAAGTTATAAGTTTCGTATAATTGTGTGTATATAAACTTTTGAAGAGTTTGCCAGACATGAGTTCACATATATATTTGATTGGAAACAATTTGCTAGAAACTCTTTCTCTCCCTTTGAATTCATGCAAACATTAAATTTAATGACAACTGAGTTGCAATATTTGACAGTCGAAAGATCCAACAGTTATCACTTTAAAAAAAATCTTATCCTTTCTTTCAAGTCTTCTCCTCATGGCTGAGAATAATTGGACAGGTTTGTAGGCGCCCAGCTTCACGAGCTAGATCTACCACCCTTTCAAAATAGGGTACGTCGGTGTAGTTTCGGGTGTAGCCGAATTACATGCAGGAGTAGTCAATATAGATAATATCGGTATCGATGAAAATCGTTAGCAATCAAGTCATTTTTTTGATTGATAACACAAAAAGATGAAAAAGTATCTAAGGAAAATCTGTTAGCCTGAATTTCAGACATCCCTTCGAGACGAAGGGATGTCTGAAATGCGAGAACTGAATGTATTTAACCTGAGCTGTTTTTGTTCAACATGAAGGGTTTTAGACAAAATTTTGTGTGTGTAATAGTTTCCACATTTCCCATTTTCCGTTTGTTTATCAGTAGTTACTCGTGGATATGTTTTCTTAGCTGTACTATCTAGCTTAAGCCACGAAACAACCATGATGGACTTACGTTATCAATCGTGAAAATCATGAAAAATCGTCAATATCGATTTGACACAGCAATTTATGTTATCGATTTTCACCGATTCCAGTTATCAATTGGAATTTAATCACTTGATTGCTACCGATTTTTATCGATTGACTGGCTCTTGAATACCAGCAAGAAAAGGAAAATAAGGGATATTTAAAAAATAGCAAAACGTATATTAATGAAAAAGGTACAAAATTGCTTTAACCTGTTCTACCAAATGGAAGCGAAAGAATCACTTCGGTTAAACTATGATATTCAATGGATATCTCGCATGCGTAATTTATAATTTGAAAAGAATAAATCCCTTTTTAGGCTTCCCTCAGAAATGAATCTAAAGAAACACAATTGTTTCACCATTTTCGTCCAAAAAAAAATAAATCAAACGATCCTTTGCATTTAAAAGAACTGATTTACTTGACATACAGTATGTTGCCCAGTATCTGGACACTTCAGTTTAAAATTGCAATAACTTTCCTTTGTTAATCGCAAGAGCTCTGAAATTTGGCCCAGAGAAAATCTATCGAGTCCTTAATATGACGAAAGACAGTTTAACTTTTTTGCCTTTGTTTCCATCGCGAAATTAATATTTTTGCAGAGCTCCTATGTTGCCCAGTATCCGGACAGCTGGCCCAGTATCCGGACACAACAATAACAACGTAATTGTACATAAATTTCGACAGGGAAGCGACTTATAAGCTTCTCTTGCACTTGCAAAGTAGTCTGGCAATCGATTCCGAAAATATAACCTAGCATCGTGAAATAAAACATAACAAATGACTGGGGTATGGTGGGGAACGCGAGCGGCTGTTTTAAAAATGGTATAATTCTCACTTCTTTGTATTGGAACTTTTTCACTGATTTAAGGAAGGCATCCGTAGACATGCCGAAGCCGCAGTTTGCAAGCTCAATTAACCAATCTGCAAACGACTTTCTTTCTTCATTTTTTATGTAAAGAAAAGCTTGAGGAAGGGACCTCAACCCGACGGTCAAAGGTCACTCTCCTATTTAGTCTGACCTGTAGTGTTGATTTCTTCATGCTCAGTCCCCACAATGAGCCTGCTTTTCTAGCACTAATTCCTCCTTCTTTCACATCTCTCAATCCCTTTGTGACATTTTTTAGACCATTGCAACCCCATTCTAGCAGTCCCAACTGGGGAAAGTATGAGAATTCCAGGTTCAACTCAGACGCTTTCAGTTATATATACAAAATGCAGTCACGCGAAACAAGCCGTGCACACGAAATCAAGTCGACTCTGAATGAGTGAAGAAAATTTCCGTACGGAGTTGAGTAGAGTTACATTTTACGACTATATCATATATCCTAAGCTTTAATTATAGTTACAGATATGAAATAAATCTTATCCGGAGAATGTACACAGCTAATTCATCGATTCTGTACAGCAAAGAAAAAACTGTCCAGATACTGGGCACATGACATCAAAACTTAGTGAATGTTTCTGGCTTCCGTTATTCCAAACAAATCGAATTTCAAGAAGAATTAATAAACTTTCTGAAAACCTGACTTCCTTAAGTATCTTCACTTTAAAAATAAAACAGTTTCTTTGAAAATATCACACATTACCCTCCCTTTTCTGAGCAGCACTAACTTTACTGCGCAGTAAACAGCGTAAATATTAGCCATGAAAACTTTACTCATCTGAACAGAACGGCGTCTTCTGCGACAGTTTCGCAAGCTTTCAAATTGCCAAAACTTTCATGTTAAAGCTGAAATGTTCAGCTTTCATTCGAGATACTTTGTTTACCGATAACTGAAAAGGACGCGTCAAAAATTGAGTTCTTGTTTCAAGTGTCCGGATACTGGTACCGTCCGGATACTGGGCAACATACTGTACCAAATAAACACACATGTTTGATTGAATTTTTTTCTTTGTTTGTTTTTTATTCCTTCCCATGCATATTTATTAACAGTGTTTAATTGAAGTTTTCTAGTAATATTTTCGTTATCATTTTATACCAACAAAGAACACTGAAAGACCGCTATATATGTCTTCATAATAAATGGTACTAAATGGTACTTGACATTAAATCTAACACTTCCCTCTCCAAGCCTAAGTCTGCGAATACAACCGTTTCCTTGCTCCTCGCCGCTATAGAGCGGCGTTTCGAAACGTTAGTAGTGGCGATGAGCGAAGAAAGACGGCTGTATTCGCAGGCTAGTCAAAACCATTTGAGTAACTTGCCGGGTACTGTAAGTTGTTTGGTGCTCTCTGACACAAAGTAACTTAACACTAAATCTGCCTTTCAGTAACTAATACCTGTCTTGGGCATCTTTTCTCGTCTTTATTGTGTCATCTAAAAATGCAAAATGTGTCTTTCAATCGAACAAAACACATAAAACCCAAGATCTCTCTGCAAAACAGAGGCAACTGCTATCATTCGTTCAATAGGATATATACTAGACTACATACTTGACGCAAAAAAGAAACTTAACACTAAATCCGCCTTTTAGCAAATGATATTGTTTCAACTTATTTAATATCGTCCCCAAATCGTCTACGTCTCTACTATCCACGAAAACCGAAGTACATATCCAATGTTCGTTGATCCGTTACGTAATATTTTGCGTAACCTTCTTGGTCTATGTACTCTTCTAAAGCTTTCGTGATCTGATCTAGCTCTAGGTCATCCAAATCACCCTCCAATCCTGAAAATAGGATTTCCTATAGTCTCAAGCTAGCAAAATCCCGTAAAATTCAGAAAAGAAGACAAGAAAACATCCATTCAGAACCTCTTTATTTAAAAAGATTTATAACAATTTTAAAGGCATAAAATATATCTAAAAATTCAGGACAACTAAGCCGGCAAAAATTTCATGACTGACTCGCCGTAAATTCACAGTATGCAAGATTGCAAAAATAAATCTGAAATCTGAAAATAGGATTTCCTATAGTCTCAAGCTAGCAAAATACCGTAAAATTCAGAAAAGAAGACCCTCAATTTATAAACCCATCCTATTTTTAATGGCATTACATGGTAATGCATGGCAATACATGACAATACATGGCAGTACATGGGGATACATGGCAATACATGGTAATAGATGGCGATACATGGCAGTAATTGGCTATACATGGCAATAAATGGAAAGACAAGGCAATACATGGCTATATACAAGGCAGTACATGGTTATAAATGGTTATAAATGGCAATACATGGCTAAACATGGTAATACATGGCAATACATGGTAATACATAGTAATACATGGCAATACATGGCATTAAATAACTATGCATGTCATTACATGGCTATACATGGCAATACATGGCAATACATAGTAATACATGGAATCACATGGCTGTACATGGCAATACATGGCTATACATAGTAATACATGGCAATACATGGTAATACATAGTAAAACATGACAATACATGGCTAGACATAACAGTACATGGTAATACATGGCTATACATGGGTATACATGGCAACACATGGCTATACATGGCAATACATGGCTATATATGGCTATACATGGTAATACATGGTGATACATGGTAATACATCGCTATACATGGCTATACACGGCTATACATGGCTATACATGGCTATACATGGCAATACATGGTGATATATGGTAATACATGGCTATACATGACATTACATGGCTATACATGGCTATACATTGCTATACATGGCTATACATTGCTATACATGGTAATACATGGTGATACATGGTAATACATGGCTATACATGGCTATACATGGCTATACATGGCTATACATGGTAATACATGGTGATACATAATAATACATGGTAATACATGGCAATACATGGTGATACATGGTAATACATAGCTATACATGGCTATACATGGTAATACATGGCTGAACATGGTAATACATGGCTATACATGGTAATACATGGCTATACATGGCTATACACGGGTATACATGGCAATACATGGCTATACATGGCAAAACATGGCTATACATGGGTATACATGGCTATACATGGCTATACATGGCTATACATGGCAAAACATGGCTATACATGGGTATACATGGCTATACATGGGTATACATGGCAATACATGGCATTACATGGGTATACATAGCTATACATAGGTATACATGGCTATACATGGGTATACATGGCAATACATGCCATTACATGGGTATACATAGCTATACATAGGTATACATGGCTATACATGGGTATACATGGCAATACATGGCTATACATTGCTATACATGGTAATACATGGTAATACATGGCTATACATGGCTATACATGGCTATACATGACATTACATGGCTATACATGGCTATACATTGCTATACATGGTAATACATGGTGATACATGGTAATACATGGCTATAAATGGCTATACATGGCTATACATGGCTATACATGGCTATACATGGTAATACATGGTGATACATAATAATACATGGTAATACATGGCTATACATGGCTATACATGGTAATACATGGCTGTACATGGTAATACATGGCTATACATGGCTATACATGGGTATACATGGCAATACATGGCTATACATGGCAATACATGGCTATACATGGGTATATATGGCTATACATAGGTATACATGGCTATACATGGGTTGTCGAAAGCAGAAAGAATTAATAAGATCTAGGAACATTTAAGATTGCAAACTT
>CALNXK010000052.1:2952500-2955000 GCA_942486035.1 Porites lobata | reverse complement strand
ACATACATAGGTATACATGGCTATACATGGGTATACATGGCAATACATGGTGATACATGGTAATACATGGCTATACATGACATTACATGGCTATACGTGGCTATACATTGCTATACATGGTAATACATGGTGATACATGGTAATACATGGCTATACATGGCTAAACATGGTAATACATGGTGATACATGGTAATACATCGCAATACATGGTAATACATGGCAATACATGGCTATGCATGGGTATACATGGCTATACATAGGTATACATGGCTGTACATGGGTATACATGGCAATACATGGTGATACATGGTAATACATGGCTATACATTGCTATACATGGTAATGATACATGGTAATACATGGCTATACATGGCTATACATGGCTATACATGGTAATACATGGTGATACATGGTAATACATGGCAATACATGGTAATACATGGCAATACATGGCTATACATGAGTATACATGGCTATACATGGGTATACATGGCAATACATGGCTATACATGGCTATACATGGCTATAAATGGGTATACGTGGTAATACATGGCTATACATGGCAATACATGGCAATACATGGCTATACATGGCTATACATGGCTATACATGGTAATACATGGTAATACATGGCAATACATGGTAATACATGGCAATACATGGCTATACATCGGTATACATGGCTATACATGGGTATACATGGCAATACATGGTAATACATTGCAATACATGGCTATACATCGGTATACATGGCTATACATGGGTATACATGGCAATACATGGCTATACATGGCTATATATGGGTATACATGGCAATACCTGGTGATACATGGTAATACATGGCTATACATGACATTACATGGCTATACATGGCTATACATGGCTATACATTGCTATACATGGTAATACATGGTGATACATGGTAATACATGGCTATACATGGCTATACATGACATTACATGGCTATACATGGCTATACATGGCTATACATTGCTATACATGGTAATACATGGTGATACATGGTAATACATGGCTATACATGGCTATACATGGCTATACATGGTAATACATGGTGATACATAATAATACATGGTAATACATGGCAATACATGGTGATACATGGTAATACATGGCTATACATGGCTATACATGGTAATACATGGCTGTACATGGTAATACATGGCTATACATGGCTATACATGGCTATACATGGCAATACATGGCTATACATGGCAATACATGGCTATACATAGGTATGCATGGCTATACATGGGTATACATGGCAATACATGGTGATACATGGTAATACATGGCTATACATGACATTACATGGCTATACATGGCTATACATTGCTATACATGGTAATACATGGTGATACATGGTAATACATGGCTATACATGGCTATACATGGTAATACATGGTGATACATGGTAATACATCGCAATACATGGTAATACATGGCAATACATGGCTATGCATGGGTATACATGGCAATACATAGGTATACATGGCTGTACATGGGTATACATGGCAATACATGGTGATACATGGTAATACATGGCTATACATTGCTATACATGGTAATGCATGGTGATACATGGTAATACATGGCTATACATGGCTATACATGGCTATACATGGTAATACATGGTGATACATGGTAATACATGGCAATACATGGTAATACATGGCAATACATGGCTATACATGAGTATACATGGCTATACATGGGTATACATGGCAATACATGGCTATACATGGCTATACATGGCTATAAATGGGTATACGTGGTAATACATGGCTATACATGGCAATACATGGCAATACATGGCTATACATGGCTATACATGGCTATACATGGCTATACATGGTAATACATGGTGATACATGGTAATACATGGCAATACATGGTAATACATGGCAATACATGGCTATACATCGGTATACATGGCTATACATGGGTATACATGGCAATACATGGTATTACATGGCATTACATAGCTATACATAGGTATACATGGCTATACATGGGTATACATGGCTATTTTGATACATTTCTTGATACACTTTAATAACCCTACTTAAAGTACCTACCAACGGTTATCCAGACTGTCGCTGACCAGCACCACTGAGGCGCAAATGCTTGGGAAATCGGGCGCGCGGTCTTTTGGCGATTTGGCGGGAGGAAGAGATGGCCTATGTTGCTGGATTTCTTCTCAAGGATATTCGAAATTTAAAAGGTAAAGTCGATGTATTTTGCTTTGTATATCGTGCTTCTACTGCCACATCTATGTTATATCCGGGAATAAACTACATTTGCATCCATATTTACATTTGTAGCATGTATGAGCACGCGTGTCGCGTGCGTATGGTAGTGATCCAGCTGAAAAAAGCCTTGTTGAAGAATTTAAGTGGTGTTAAGTCAGCAAAATATGTAGTTATGCAATGTTAAAATGCTAATTTATTGGTATTTGGCAGAAGTAGCTCAAGATTAATTG
>CALNXK010000052.1:2930000-2950000 GCA_942486035.1 Porites lobata | reverse complement strand
TTTCCAATGTTCTTGAAATTGAGTTGCATCACCTGAACTCTCCAAAAGATAAAGAGGTCAATGAAATACAGGTTCAACATGGGGAAGCTGTTTGTGGTCTGTGCATGAAGAAATGCTACAGGGGTATTCCAGTGGGTCTCAATTTATTTACAGTAATCATTTTTTCCTCTTCATAAGATGACAGAATTGAAGCTTATATACTGAATGCTCCCATCCATCAATACCCCATCTGTTTGGGGTAGATGTCACAAAACAGAAACCTCACATGTACTTCCTTGGGTTATATTTTTACCATCTTTACAATATTATTTTTCTTGTTCTTTGTGCGGTGCCCTGCTAAGTAAATCCATGTCCCTTTCACAGTGTTCTGCGGGAACATAATGTACTGAAATTGTGTGAAGCTATAGAACATTTGCACTCATACAGGTTTCCCCACAGAGATATAAAGAGTGACAACATTATTCTTACAGAGGTAAACAATATGTACCACCCAATGCTCATTGATTTTGGAAAGGCTATCTTGCTATCGGATGCCCCTTCAAAACAGCAGCTAGTCCATGACTGCTCACTAGCACTGACATATAGCTTAAGAAATATGCCTCAGATATTATGTTTTCACTTGGCGTTACTAAGTCATGGCAAAAGTTTCTGGCAAAGTGAAAGTAGAAAGTGATTTCGTGGAAGTGCAAAGAAAATGCCTTCAGACAGATCCAAAGTTGAGATTTACTATTTCATGTCTTCTGTCACTGCTCAAAACAAATTTTTAGCTGGAACCTTTTTTTTGTCCAGCAATTATAAAATATCATATTCCTATTTAAAAAGGAAAATCAAAAAGTTATCTTACTGTGTGAATTCCTTTTCTAAATAAATCTATTAAAATTCGGCTCATTTAGTAAAAGGGTATAATAATATTGATGGTGTAAACCCCGTTGGTCTAAGAAGTTTAGAAATGCACCTGATGTTATTGTTGTTGAGTGAAGGCTGATATAAATCTCGCAAGTCTGTTTGAGCAGTTTAAAAAGATAAATCATATTGAACTCAAAATCAGGGTTGTAAAGAGCAGCAAAGAAATTATTCATTCATGTCTGTGCTGAGTTTCTATTCACAAATGATATGAAATACAAAGCAATTTCACCATTTGTTGTAGTATTGGCTGTTGGGCTTTCAAAATGTGGTCATTTTTAGGAGGTTTACCATCAAGATGTGGTCATCTCTAGGTATAGTCAGTGAAAACTAGAACAAATAGCGGTAAGAACAAAATTGTCAGTTTTGATGTGAAGTTTCTTGAATAAATGGCCATGAGGAAATTGTGTACAAGTGAATAATCTCAACCCTGACTTTGAAATGCACAGAACCTTTTTTTTTTTTTTACCAAATTTAAGGTACTGTGGGTGGCCTTGTTATTGTTAGCTTTTTAATAATAATATTATGATGTAGAAAAAATACAGTAAATGATCTGACTACTGGACCTTTGTCCAGTAGATTTGTTGTAGTGTATTTACTTAATGTAAAGGGGAGGTAGTGTGGGCCCTCTGTAACTGTATACAACAGTTACTGTGTCATTTTGAATTTTTAGTTTTAGTAATTGGGGATCCCTGCCCATTGTGTGACCCTAGGCTTTACTATTATCAAATGACAGAAGGGGAATGTAACACATGCCCAGGTTATGTACCATTGACTCACTTCGAAGTGGTTATGTGATTTAGAATTGAAACCAAAAAAAGACCGGGGCCCAGTTGTTCCAAAGACCGATTAGCACCAACCCAGTGTTAGATTTTAACCTGCGTTTCTTTTTCCTTTTAATCAAAAGCATTTTGTCAGATAATTTTCCCTTTTTTTTAAAGTATCAAATCACCAAATTGTAGACAAAAGGAATTCAAATGAATTTGTTTTTAAAACTTTCATATCTGAATTCATAATCGTACTAACCTTGGGTTATCTTAACCCAGCTTTAAACAACCCAGCCTGGAAGGATAAATGCTGCATGTTAATTTGTTTCACTGCCTTAGTTTTTTCTTTATAGCTTATAACTTTTCATGATCCAAGGCCAACTCAGAGCTCCTGTAACCCAGTAGGGGTCTGTTCATTTTTTAAGGGGGGGGGGCGGCTTTGTTGGGTGGGATTTGACCGGTAGCTCCTGTATATGAAGACCCTCTCTTCATCAGAATTTTTTTGGGGAGCCACAACCCCGCTCCTTGTATCCCAAGATCAAATAACCAGGATTCAGGTGAATTTTAGCCAGCAAAAATGCTATGACTTTTTTTGGATTGAATAGGTAGTACTTAATGAACAGGGAGACTCAAACTCAGGGTTGCAAACAACAAAGTAAGAAAAATTAGCCTTTCATAAATTTGTCAGCTGAGTTAATGTTCAAATAAAATTGTGAGCAGTTTCACCATATTTTGTTGTAGTATTGGCTGTTGGGTTTTCAAAATGTGGTCATTTTTAGGAAGCCAGCCATCGAGATGTGGTCATCTCTAGGTGGGCAGTCAAAACTACAACAAATACCGGTTAAACTAAAATTGTTGGTTTTAAATTGAATTAAGTTTGTTGGTTAAATGGCCATGAGGAAATTATGTACAAGTGAATAATCACAACACTGAGTTTGAAATCCACAAAACTTTTCATTTCGGACCAAATTTGATTTTTTAGTATGATGTACAAAAAATACAGTAAATGATCTGACTACTGCACCTAACCTTGTGTTATCTTAACCCATCTTTTAGCAAACCCAGTCCAGAAGGATAAATGCTGCATGTTAATTTGTTTCACTACCTTAGTTTTTTCTTTATAGCTGTAGACTTTTCATAATCCAATGCCAAATCAGAGCTCCTGTAATCCAATAAAAATCTGTGCATTGTTTATTGTGCAGGGGGGGCTGTCAGGTAGGATTTGACCATTCGACCGGTAGCTCCTGTAGATCCTCCTTGTATCCCAAGTTCAAATAACCAGGCTTCAGGTGAATTTTAGCCAGCCAAAATGCTATGACTTTTTTGGATTGAATAGGTAGTACTTAATGAACAGTAAAAGTCAAAATCAACATTAAAATCAGTGAAACTCAAACTCAGGGTTGCAAACAACAAAGTAAGAAAAATTAGCCTTTCATAAATTTGTCAGCTGAGTTAATGTTCAAATAAAATTGTGAGCAGTTTCACCATATTTTGTTGTAGTATTGGCTGTTGGGTTTTCAAAATGTGGTCATTTTTAGGAAGCCAGCCATCGAGATGTGGTCATCTCTAGGTGGGCAGTCAAAACTACAACAAATACCGGTTAAACTAAAATTGTTGGTTTTAAATTGAATTAAGTTTGTTGGTTAAATGGCCATGAGGAAATTATGTACAAGTGAATAATCACAACACTGAGTTTGAAATCCACAAAACTTTTTATTTCGGACCAAATTTGATTTTTTAGTATGATGTACAAAAAATACAGTAAATGATCTGACCACTGGACCTAACCTTGTGTTATCTTAACCCATCTTTGAGCAACCCAGTCCAGAAGTTTAAAGGCTGCATGTTAATTTGTTTCACCACCTTAGTTTTTTCTTTATAGCTCTAGACTTTTCATGATCTAAGGCCACCTCAGAGCTTCTGTGATCCTTTAACCCAATAAAGGTCTGTTCATTGTTTATGGGGCGGGGGGGGGGGGGGCTTTGTCGGGTAGGATTTGACAATTCGACCGGTAGCTCCTGTAGATCCTCCTTGTATCCCAAGTTCAAATAACCAGGCTTCAGGTGAATTTTAGCCAGCCAAAATGCTATGACTTTTTTGGATTGAATAGGTAGTACTTAATGAACAGTAAAGCTCAAAATCAACATTAAAATCAGTGAAACTTAAACTCAGGGTTGCAAACAATAGAGTAAGAAAAATTAGCCTTTCATAACTTTGTCAGCTGAGTTAATGTTCAAATAAAATTGTGAGCAGTTTCACCATATTTTGTTGTAGTATTGGCTGTTGGGTTTTCAAAATGTGGTCATTTTTAGGAAGCCCACCATCGAGATGTAGTCATCTCTAGGTGGTCAGTCAAAACTACAACAAATAAGTCCCGTATGATATATGCCCCTAATATTCTAGAATCAGTATACATATTGTCGGAAATATAGAAAGAACCCTGCAGTATATGTATGACAACCCTTGAAAAAAACAATATTTTACACCAACGCACTATAAGTAATTTGGTTCCCTAATTCAGCTCGGAAGTGAACATCATGCAATATTAGTGAAGATGAATTTACAGCCATCCAACCACTACATAGTTCTCATTTATAGATGTTATCTTTAGTTTAAGGACCCCTGTGGTAATTGCTGTGCATAAGGGAATACCACTTGTTAAGATGTACATTGTCCCATAAGTTAATAGAGGAATTTTTAAGACGATAGACAGGGCCGTAGCCAGAAAAAAATAAGGACTGAGGCAGTATCCATGGTTGAATTCCCCGCCTAGCTATTCAGGGTCTTTATGATGACTACGTTGAAACAAAACACTGCCAGGATCAAACCTTAAATGACAGAGGCAAGTGCCTCGGTTTGCCTCATACTGGCTATGGCCCTGACTGTAGGAAATACAGTGCATCAATGATCTGACTACTGAACCTTAATAACGAGTGGATTTGAATTAGTGTATTTGCTTTAAATTAGTAGCCCGGGAAAGGTTTATGCCAGGGGCGCTGTCAGAAAGGGACACCTTTTTCATGCTTCAGGTATGAAAGGATAGGGATTTCCTGAGTTAAAGTATATGACAGGGTAGACTATCTGTCATTTCGTTCTGTAAAAAGACTAACAGAAGAAATTTGTGAATGTAAAATTGTCAAAAAAAATTAACTGCTTTCTGATTCCTTTATATTAAAATGACAGTGCACATAAAACAGTTAACAGGAAAGATGCATGTAAGGGGTGGGACCTCTGGGCGGAGTCTCACAGCGTGTACAAAATTTTATTGTAACAATGTAATGTTACAGTTGAGATTGGAAATTTACTTCACAAAACGGATCAAACATATAGGAAATGTCACATGCACATCACCTTTGACTGTCAGCAAATGTTATGCAGCTCACTATATTTGCTCCCCTTGCAAATATGGATAATTATGATGCAAATGTGCAAATTTATGATACAGCCAAATGTCTAGAAATTTATTGTTTTTGCTCTTAAGGCAAATACGAGTAAACCACATGCAAAAGTGTTCTTTTGGTATCCTGGAAAACCAAGAGCAAATACCACTGCAAATTAGGGGTTTTGCAATATTTTTGCCTGCATTTGAAGTAAAGTGAAAACTGTCATTTTTGCCAAGGATGTAAATTTGAGTAAACTGGTAGAAATGTTGAAGATTTGCCCATGCTGCAAATATGTATCAAATTTGTATCAAACCATTACATTTACTTCACTTCTGCGTATCAAAACCTATCTAGCAAATATATGTATTTGCCCACACTTTAGCCGACAGCGCAAATGTAATGCAAATTTGGAGCTCCAAATTTACCACATATTTGCACCTTTCGCAAACATTAGTAAATCCGTTTTTTCGTCCAGTGCTATGTATTCAAATCTCGCTCATATATGCAACGTGTGTCCCCTAATTAGCATAGGTTTTTAACCTAAGCTAGGGGGCTTCTTTAGACTCCTTAATAAAGTTTCATCATCATCATCATCACGTTGAAGGTTTGTGTTGCAAACCGAAATATCGGGCAAATATAATTCACCACATTATTTTTGTTTTGTTTTTGTTTTTTCTATCACTCTTCCAGCCGTAAGGATCTGTTTACTGTTTTAAGTTTAAACTTTGGTACTCAAGATTAAGCCCTCGCCTTATATAAGGCCGCCTATAGCTTTTCTTATTATAAATTCGGGATATTATAACGCTTGAAAGCACTGCTAGAGCTTGTTTGGAAGCGTTTTTTTCTACTCCGGTTATATTACAAGCCCCCTCGGATGAACACTAACGAATTAAAGAAACTATCACAACCTGGTTTCAGGCTAATAAGCTTTCTATTAACAGAAAAAATCAAATTTTATTTTATTCAAAACAGGCAGAAACTTGACTTACATTTTTTAGTTAATTAATGATATTGAAATTGATCGTGTAAATGAAGTTTTGTTCTTATAGGAAGCTTATAGGAGTTATACTTGATGAACACTTATCTTGGAAATCTCAAATACAGAACGTGGCAAGAAAAGTCACAAAATCAGTAGGCATGATTTACAAATCAAGTATGTGCCTTAATAAGACCTCCTTATGTACTCTCTATTATATTGTTTTATTTACATTACTGTGCTGTGTAGGAATGGAATCAGAGCTGGAGACGCTAAAATCTTCCATGAAATTAACTGTACAAAACAAAGAAGAAAAAGAACATGGCGTGCAATTCTTAAACGACGAACATGATGACCTAGAATCTGTTTCTTGTATGAGGTCCAAAACAAGCTAGCTCCTGCTCGTATTCAAAATTATTTTACCCATGTCTCGGATATCCATTCCTACAATACCAGGCTCCAGTTGTTTAAAAGTTGGATAGCCCTATCCACCGGATAAATCACTACCCAGCGGATAGCTTAATCGCTATCCCTAATGCTTATCTGCTGTATAGTGACTTATCCGGTGGATAGCGCTATCCAACGTTTAAACAACCAGGGCCAGATCAGCAACTAATAACAAATTTTATTTCATGCCTTCTCGTCTTGAATAACTAAAGAATTCATTTTCCCGATTTGGAGTGCGGTTATGGAATGCTTAACTTGAAAATATTAAAAAGTCTGCCCATAGAAACTTATTTAAGAAACAAATAAATGAAACACTTATTAATATTATTAAACAAAAGAATTTGTACCTTTACCACCTGCAATTCTTGAAATAAGTAAAAACTTGTAAAACTGTAGCAATCCAGTTACGTCGACCAGTATAGTGAAATCTCCTTTTTTGTCTCTTTCCTCTGTGTAGGCATTTTGTTTTTCTATTTTTATTTGCAATTTTTTATTGCCGCTATTATTATTTTACTGTTTAGCCTAGGCCTAACTTAATCATACCTACCCCCCTCGACTAGCTTTTTAACTATTTGTGGGCAGGTACTATTCAAATTGTAATTATCTGTTTCTTAATAAAGTGTGTTGTTGTTGTTGTTATTGTTGAGTGTTTGGGGCTCAACTTATCAGTCAAATCTTAAACGTTTGATTAATCTTCAAAAACGGGTTACCAATGCCAATCCTATTTTTGAAGATTTTAAAATTGAAGATATTATCAAACCCCAAATAGGTAAAGTTATGTATCTTTACAAAAACGGCCTTCTTCCTGGTAGTTTCAGTGACATGTTTTTGCTTAACTATGACGTACATTCATATAACACTAGAAGTAAGAATGCCCTCCATTTGCCCTACTGCAGGGCAAATGTAAGGGCGCAAAATATTTAATTCCCTCAGCTCTGAAATTCAGAATGCCTCTAGTATTGCTTTCTTCAATTCTAAACTTAAGTCATTTTCCTTGGTATAAGAACACTTTAGTTCTCTTTATACTTGCGTGTAGTTTTTTTTCTTTTTCGTTTTTGCACTTACACGTTCAGCTTTTTTCTATTTTCATCCTATTTAATGATTATTTTCTATGTTCTTAAGACATTGTGCGTGCTTAGAGTTAAATTATCTTGCCGATGTCAGTATTTTATTTATTAATTAATAGTACTATTCCATTTGCACTAAAAGTTCATGTGACATCGTTTTTGTAAAAATGAAAGTTATATGATTTTGACTTCGAAAAACGATTAGTGGGTCATATCTTAAACAAAATAATAGTGATTTGGTTTCTCAAACCCGCACTATGTTCTTAAAATGAGTAAGTTCGTAGCTGGTCACGTGACCAAAATGTGAGTTTTGAAATTATGAATTACCTCTTTTGAACACAAATTTTGCACTTAAACTTCAAGGAAAATGTTGAAAAGATGATGTGGTAACGTTTAAAGCACATCTGAGCGTAACTATCAAACGTTTAACAAGAAATATGCAAAAGTAGTTGTGGCCACCATGTTGGAGGGCAAGAGTATGCCCTCCAACATGGCGGCCAATACAAATCATACTACTTTGTTGAAAAATCAAAGTGCCATAAAATATGTTACTTGAATGCGTTTCCTCTCAAATCTCGGATGTAAGATAATTTTATGTGCTCTGTCAATTTTTGGCATCTGCGAGGTTCCAACTCATTGTTTAAAGGAAGCATTGGTCACGTGACCTCTAAGTGCACGTGGCCTATTAAAATACTAGTTCTAACCTTATTGGCATACTTGGGCTCCATTGCTTCATCCTTTTTTTAAAATTTATATGTATATTTTGTTTGTATGGCATATTGATAGTAAAACAATAGAGTACTAAAGTGTGACGTCATAAAAATGAAATTTCTGAAATTATGGGATTTATCAGGATATTCTGAAAGAACAATGTCCAAGAGGCCTACTTGCCAAAAATGAGCATTTGTGGGCAAATTGTCTCTGAGATGGTAGCCCAGTTATGCTTACAAAACTCCATACAAACCCTTCTAAATTTTTTTTGGGTCGACCCAAAAAAAATTAGAAGGGTTTGTATGGAGTTTTCTGAGTATAACTGGGCTACGATCGATCTCAGAGACAATTTGCCCCCAAATGCTCATTTTTGGCAAGTAGGCCTCTTGGACATTGTTCTTTCAGAATATCCTGACAAATTCCATAATTTCACAAATTTCATTTTTATGACGTCATCACTTTAGTACTCTATAGTAAAACGATATAAGCCCATCCGTTTACCAGTCCTCCGGTAAAACGTACCCCTTACGAAGATGTAATATATAGATTTAGCCAGGGCTAAAAGCGAAGCTCCAATTTTAATAAATTTATAATTTAAATCAAACAATAAACTTTTAATCCACAAATCATTTAACTTAAGGGCACATTCATGTGACTTTTGAGGGAAAGGCTAAGTTATTTTAGAGTGAAACATCTTACATCGAATTGATAACCTTATATGTACACCCAAAAAATAGCAAACATCTTCGATCACATTCAAGATCACAGTAGATTAGGCCTCGAAAACAAATTCTTGGAAAACAAATCACGCCAAATTTTTTTGCGTTCGACAGGTTTACTTTACAAATTCTTGCCAACAAATCTGGGGGTGTTTAAACCAACCTTTTATAATTTTTATACACCACATTTGAGGTGAAACAGTACTATTTATCATACAGAGCTCGGACAGAATGCGGTATTTCACAATTTTTCAAGACAAATTGCACTCAGTCAATATTCAGGACGAGCCAAACCGTTCAAAAATTTCAGAAAATTTCCAAAATCACTCATACGGCCAGCTGGTTCTCGTTTCTATAGTGCGAGCTGTCAGTGTGGTCGATTGTTTGAATGAACTTTAACAGAGTTACGCTTCAACGTAATAGCGAATTTATTATTATTTGTTTTGTTATTTAATGGTTTCAGTTATAACGAAGTGTAATCTTATAAAGCGTTTGATACGCGCGACATTTTTGAGCACTCCTGCAAGCGATGGTCATGAACGATGAAAACAAACGGCACGGACAAGCGATTGAAATTGCAAGAGAGACTACTAACAATAAAAAAGAGAGATATAATTCCGTGAAACATTTACAGAGACAACAATTTTCATTCACGAAGACAAGTATTAAAGTGTCTCTAAAAATCCTGAGTCTTTAAGCGTAAAGCTTAAGTTTATGTTTTAGCCGGCTTCCCGGCGCGGTGTTTACTGTTTTCGAAGGTGAACTCCTCGAAGCAAGAAAATCGCTCAAAGTTTTCCGTTTCTACAGCCAAATTTATAACTAAATATTCTTCGGAACGTTTTCTTTCTATTTGTGGTGAGCAAATATATCTGAAGGCTTTTTAAAGTTCTGTAAGCCTATATCAAACCTGATACTAGGTCAGATCACTGACTCAAATCCTACATAAACTTGCCGCATAAACTGTCAGCGTGAACTGTGCAAGACTTCATGAAAACATCAAATACAATAATTAATTAGGCTTACCATTCGAGATTCAGTTCCTGATAGCTATCAAGGGAGGCCACAGTTGCTGGAGACTTTTAAACCCTCTTACGCATTGAAGCAAGGTGAAAAACGAAAACGATGCCATCCGAAATCGAATTACCGAATTTTGACAAGCGACGCATTTGTCAACCAAAACCCAGTAAACAAACCAGCCATGAATAACAGAAGACTCTTGAGAGCAGCTGTATTTCATTTTGTACATCCAGAGGAAAAAGACAGTTAAAAACATCACAAGTTGACACAAAACTCTGTCAGCTTCAGCTGTCAAAGTAAACTACTTTCAAGATGCTGCATTGTCCGCATGAACTCACCTGTCAAATTTTGTAAAATGAGAGACAGATTATATGGACAGGCGGGTATAACCCCAACTAAGCGGATTACCCTACCTACCCGGGGTTCCACGCCACCATGTAAACAGGCCCTAACCCGAACCTCAAGATGTAATCGTTTTACTTATTTTCAGCACACTGTGGCACTCTGTTTGATTTCGAAAACGGATTGTCAGGTTGGACATTGACTGGCAATGCATTCAACAATCAGCCAACATACGGCGATAATTCATTACAGAGGGGCAAAGGACCTGCCAATCACAAAGGGAATTGGTGGATTGCCGGCTTCGAGAATCGGCCCAGTCCCTCCCATCAGGTTGGTGCAAACCAAAGCCGAACATCGGCGATGTTCCCCAAGGCGCGATGACGTCACCCTGTTTTGGTATTAATGGCAATTCTCTACGGTTCCTTATTGGAGGAAGTTGTTTCGTAAACGAGATTCGTGTTGAGCTTATTGTTGACGGAAATGTGGTTTTTCGGGAAACTGGGGATTGTAGTGAATCCATGACAGAGAAAAGCTGGGATGTATCGAGTTTTGTTGGTAGAATAGCTCAGTTGCGTTTGGTTGACCATTCCTCAGGCCATTAAGGTCACATAAATTTTGATCATTTAATTTGCCAGTGAAAACTAAACCAGACATAGTGGCTTTCGGTTGTGCGTAGAGGATTTGCTAAAAAGTTTTTTTGAACAACTTGACTCGTCAAACTGGCCGGTAAATGGTACTGCATTTTTTTAAAAAATCAGCCAACGAACTCCACACAGCCGCTTATAATCCTTGGGCTTATAGCGGAGCCCCATTGCTAAGTAAATCTACCCATCCCAGAAAATTTGGTAATCACGTGACCGTACACCGACCGACCGCCCGCCGTCCGTCCGCACCACAGGAAAACCAACGTTTACTCTCACACTTTTAGCTAGTTTGGGAGCCCAAGAGAAAACTAATTGCACAGGCTGCACATCAATGTTGTGATCAATTGACAGCTATCAAAACAGGGCATCTGCTGACTAGTATCACCTGACCGTACCGCGGGCTCAAGTGTCGACCCATCGAGGTCGAGTATTTTTTAAAGTTATCCGCTGACAAATTACCAGTTTCAAATGATCGCAGGCTCAAGTTTATTTTTTCCAAGGATTCATATCAAATATGTCGAGTTTATGTCACTATGGCCACGTACTATTAGGATTTTGATTTTAAACTGACCCCGGAAGCAAAAATTCATCCAGTTTTTTTAAAAATACAGGCGGGGAAGACTTTATCTTACCATGGTCACGCGTTGGTCACGCTCTACGTCCAATTTTTATACTCTGATTGGTCAAAATTTGACAGGTGAGTTCATGCGGACAAATTATGCAGCATCTTGAAAGTAGTTTACTTTGACAGCTGAAGCTGACAGAGTTTTGTGTCAACTTGTGATGTTTTTAACTGTCTTTTTCCTCTGGATGTACAAAATGAAATACAGCTGCTCTCAAGAGTCTTCTGTTATTCATGGCTGGTTTGTTTACTGGGTTTTGGTTGACAAATGCGTCGCTTGTCAAAATTCGGTAATTCGATTTCGGATGGCATCGTTTTCGTTTTTCACCTTGCTTCAATGCGTAAGAGGGTTTAAAAGTCTCCAGCAACTGTGGCCTCCCTTGATAGCTATCAGGAACTGAATCTCGAATGGTAAGCCTAATTAATTATTGTATTTGATGTTTTCATGAAGTCTTGCACAGTTCACGCTGACAGTTTATGCGGCAAGTTTATGTAGGATTTGAGTCAGTGATCTGACCTAGTATCAGGTTTGATATAGGCTTACAGAACTTTAAAAAGCCTTCAGATATATTTGCTCACCACAAATAGAAAGAAAACGTTCCGAAGAATATTTAGTTATAAATTTGGCTGTAGAAACGGAAAACTTTGAGCGATTTTCTTGCTTCGAGGAGTTCACCTTCGAAAACAGTAAACACCGCGCCGGGAAGCCGGCTAAAACATAAACTTAAGCTTTACGCTTAAAGACTCAGGATTTTTAGAGACACTTTAATACTTGTCTTCGTGAATGAAAATTGTTGTCTCTGTAAATGTTTCACGGAATTATATCTCTCTTTTTTATTGTTAGTAGTCTCTCTTGCAATTTCAATCGCTTGTCCGTGCCGTTTGTTTTCATCGTTCATGACCATCGCTTGCAGGAGTGCTCAAAAATGTCGCGCGTATCAAACGCTTTATAAGATTACACTTCGTTATAACTGAAACCATTAAATAACAAAACAAATGATAATAAATTCGCTATTACGTTGAAGCGTAACTCTGTTAAAGTTCATTCAAACAATCGACCACACTGACAGCTCGCACTATAGAAACGAGAACCAGCTGGCCGTATGAGTGATTTTGGAAATTTTCTGAAATTTTTGAACGGTTTGGCTCGTCCTGAATATTGACTGAGTGCAATTTGTCTTGAAAAATTGTGAAATACCGCATTCTGTCCGAGCTCTGTATGATAAATAGTACTGTTTCACCTCAAATGTGGTGTATAAAAATTATAAAAGGTTGGTTTAAACACCCCCAGATTTGTTGGCAAGAATTTGTAAAGTAAACCTGTCGAACGCAAAAAAATTTGGCGTGATTTGTTTTCCAAGAATTTGTTTTCGAGGCCTAATCTACTGTGATCTTGAATGTGATCGAAGATGTTTGCTATTTTTTGGGTGTACATATAAGGTTATCAATTCGATGTAAGATGTTTCACTCTAAAATAACTTAGCCTTTCCCTCAAAAGTCACATGAATGTGCCCTTAAGTTAAATGATTTGTGGATTAAAAGTTTATTGTTTGATTTAAATTATAAATTTATTAAAATTGGAGCTTCGCTTTTAGCCCTGGCTAAATCTATATATTACATCTTCGTAAGGGGTACGTTTTACCGGAGGACTGGTAAACGGATGGGCTTATATCGTTTTACTATAGAGTACTAAAGTGATGACGTCATAAAAATGAAATTTGTGAAATTATGGAATTTGTCAGGATATTCTGAAAGAACAATGTCCAAGAGGCCTACTTGCCAAAAATGAGCATTTGAGGGCAAATTGTCTCTGAGATCGATCGTAGCCCAGTTATACTCAGAAAACTCCATACAAACCCTTCTAATTTTTTTTGGGTCGACCCCAAAAAAATTTAGAAGGGTTTGTATGGAGTTTTGTAAGCATAACTGGGCTACCATCTCAGAGACAATTTGCCCACAAATGCTCATTTTTGGCAAGTAGGCCTCTTGGACATTGTTCTTTCAGAATATCCTGATAAATCCCATAATTTCAGAAATTTCATTTTTATGACGTCACACTTTAGTACTCTATTGTTTTACTATCAATATGCCATACAAACAAAATATACATATAAATTTTTAAAAAAGGATGAAGCAATGGAGCCCAAGTATGCCAATAAGGTTAGAACTAGTACCTTTAATAGGCCACGTGCACTTAGAGGTCACGTGACCAATGCTTCCTTTAAACAATGAGTTGGAACCTCGCAGATGCCAAAAATTGACAGAGCACATAAAATTATCTTACATCCGAGATTTGAGAGGAAACGCATTCAAGTAACATATTTTATGGCACTTTGATTTTTCAACAAAGTAGTATGATTTGTATTGGCCGCCATGTTGGAGGGCATACTCTTGCCCTCCAACATGGTGGCCACAACTACTTTTGCATATTTCTTGTTAAACGTTTGATAGTTACGCTCAGATGTGCTTTAAACGTTACCACATCATCTTTTCAACATTTTCCTTGAAGTTTAAGTGCAAAATTTGTGTTCAAAAAGAGGTAATTCATAATTTCAAAACTCACATTTTGGTCACGTGACCAGCTACGAACTTACTCATTTTAAGAACATAGTGCGGGTTTGAGAAACCAAATCACTATTATTTTGTTTAAGATATGACCCACTAATCGTTTTTCGAAGTCAAAATCATATAACTTTCATTTTTACAAAAACGATGTCACATGAACTTTTAGTGCAAATGGAATAGTACTATTAATTAATAAATAAAATACTGACATCGGCAAGATAATTTAACTCTAAGCACGCACAATGTCTTAAGAACATAGAAAATAATCATTAAATAGGATGAAAATAGAAAAAGCTGAACGTGTAAGTGCAAAAACGAAAAAGAAAAACTACACGCAAGTATAAAGAGAACTAAAGTGTTCTTATACCAAGGAAAATGACTTAAGTTTAGAATTGAAGAAAGCAATACTAGAGGCATTCTGAATTTCAGAGCTGAGGGAATTAAATATTTTGCGCCCTTACATTTGCCCTGCAGTAGGGCAAATGGAGGGCATTCTTACTTCTAGTGTTATATGAATGTACGTCATAGTTAAGCAAAAACATGTCACTGAAACTACCAGGAAGAAGGCCGTTTTTGTAAAGATACATAACTTTACCTATTTGGGGTTTGATAATATCTTCAATTTTAAAATCTTCAAAAATAGGATTGGCATTGGTAACCCGTTTTTGAAGATTAATCAAACGTTTAAGATTTGACTGATAAGTTGAGCCCCAAACACTCAACAATAACAACAACAACAACACACTTTATTAAGAAACAGATAATTACAATTTGAATAGTACCTGCCCACAAATAGTTAAAAAGCTAGTCGAGGGGGGTAGGTATGATTAAGTTAGGCCTAGGCTAAACAGTAAAATAATAATAGCGGCAATAAAAATTGCAAATAAAAATAGAAAAACAAAATGCCTACACAGAGGAAAGAGACAAAAAAGGAGATTTCACTATACTGGTCGACGTAACTGGATTGCTACAGTTTTACAAGTTTTTACTTATTTCAAGAATTGCAGGTGGTAAAGGTACAAATTCTTTTGTTTAATAATATTAATAAGTGTTTCATTTATTTGTTTCTTAAATAAGTTTCTATGGGCAGACTTTTTAATATTTTCAAGTTAAGCATTCCATAACCGCACTCCAAATCGGGAAAATGAATTCTTTAGTTATTCAAGACGAGAAGGCATGAAATAAAATTTGTTATTAGTTGCTGATCTGGCCCTGGTTGTTTAAACGTTGGATAGCGCTATCCACCGGATAAGTCACTATACAGCAGATAAGTATTAGGGATAGCGATTAAGCTATCCGCTGGGTAGTGATTTATCCGGTGGATAGGGCTATCCAACTTTTAAACAACTGGAGCCTGGTATTGTAGGAATGGATATCCGAGACATGGGTAAAATAATTTTGAATACGAGCAGGAGCTAGCTTGTTTTGGACCTCATACAAGAAACAGATTCTAGGTCATCATGTTCGTCGTTTAAGAATTGCACGCCATGTTCTTTTTCTTCTTTGTTTTGTACAGTTAATTTCATGGAAGATTTTAGCGTCTCCAGCTCTGATTCCATTCCTACACAGCACAGTAATGTAAATAAAACAATATAATAGAGAGTACATAAGGAAGTCTTATTAAGGCACATACTTGATTTGTAAATCATGCCTACTGATTTTGTGACTTTTCTTGCTACGTTCTGTATTTGAGATTTCCAAGATAAGTGTTCATCAAGTATAACTCCTAAGAACAAAACTTCATTTACACGATCAATTTCAATATCATTAATTAACTAAAAAATGTAAGTCAAGTTTCTGCCTGTTTTGAATAAAATAAAATTTGATTTTTTCTGTTAATAGAAAGCTTATTAGCCTGAAACCAGGTTGTGATAGTTTCTTTAATTCGTTAGTGTTCATCCGAGGGGGCTTGTAATATAACCGGAGTAGAAAAAAACGCTTCCAAACAAGCTCTAGCAGTGCTTTCAAGCGTTATAATATCCCGAATTTATAATAAGAAAAGCTATAGGCGGCCTTATATAAGGCGAGGGCTTAATCTTGAGTACCAAAGTTTAAACTTAAAACAGTAAACAGATCCTTACGGCTGGAAGAGTGATAGAAAAAACAAAAACAAAACAAAAATAATGTGGTGAATTATATTTGCCCGATATTTCGGTTTGCAACACAAACCTTCAACGTGATGATGATGATGATGATGAAACTTTATTAAGGAGTCTAAAGAAGCCTCCTAGCTTAGGTTAAAAACCTATGCTAATTAGGGGACACACGTTGCATATATGAGCGAGATTTGAATACATAGCAAACAGGAAATAATAGGCTACTAAAGAGATAAATGTCACTATTGTTCATCACGTCTATTTATACCATGAGGTTCTACAGTCATAGCTTTGTCAATGAGGTGAGCCTCGCGTGCCGTTCTGACAGAGTCACGGTTGCTACGGATTAGTTGTAAGGGAATGTGAAGGACGTCGTTGATAGAGTGATCGGCTTGATTAAAATGTTCGGAGACAAGAGTAGGATTAGGGAAGTATTCATAGTTGAGAATGGAGCGGCGATGCTCCCCGATGTTGGTGGAGATGGCGCTTGGCCTCCCCAATGGGCTCCAGTTCATTGGGGGGACCAAATTGAATGCAAAAATTGCGGCAGTGCCGCAATTTTTGCATTCAATGAGGTAGAATAGCCTCCCACGCAGAAGTTCTTACGGGTTCGTCACGCAATCTTTCCTCCCCCACGAACGTTCGTGGGGAAGCAACGCGTGACGAACCCCTAAGAACGTTTGCGTGGGAGGCTATGAGATAGAAAAGATTTTTGGATTTACAGTTTTAAAGGTCATGCATACGTCGTTTCTCTTTGGTAGAGGTGAAATTTTAGTGTAGTTGGCTTGGCCTTGTTTGTAAGAAAATGGACAGGTATAAGGCAGGGTAGATGATTGCATTTTGAGACGCCGGGAGAAGTTGTTGTATGCTATAATCACAAGGAAATCAGAAGGAAATATTTGTTTGCAGCGATAAGACGATCGACAGAGCTGGATTATATGTGATGACAAAGGGAGTTCGGTTTGAGTTGTTGTTCTGTGGCTGTGGTTTCAAAGTTTCTTGATGTTGGATGATACGTACCCGGTTAATTTCATTTTTTAAGAAAGTGGCGGCTGTATCTTCGTAGTTCCAGAAAGTTATAAGTTCATTGCAGCGTTTGTCGAAAAAATCGTCAGTGGAGCAGTTGCGACACAGACATAAGGCGAGGCTGAAATGGATGGTGCGCTTTGTGTGGGCAGGATGGCAGGAGTTTTTTAGAAGACATTGGTAAGCCCGCTTGTCTGTGGGTGTTGAGCTTGAGTTGACGCGCTAAATGCTAAAATTCAGGTGTTCTATTACCAACCTGCTGTTAGTATATCATGCATTCCTGTTGTTGAAACAATGTCATTTTCTTTGTTTCTTCTTGGCCAACACGAGAAACTTTTTCTCGAATTAATCTGTGGGAAAAAGCCCTAGGTAAGTAGCTCTGGGCTACAATTAAAATTATCGATGTTAATCGTAAATTTTAGATGTAGTAATTTAAACAAGATCTAATTATTTTGTTAAATTCCAGCGCAAAAAAAAAAAAAATCCTACTGCTTATATTTTATCGATATCAACTCGCGCGCTTGGCGTCTCTCCATCAGGAAAGTCTACAGTGTCCGACTCCCAGCAGAGCTAGTTTCCTGTCACTTCCACGAATTACATGAAAGGAAAATAGTTTCGGCAAATCCTATCAAAATTTACAATCAAATAAGTGGCAACCAATCTTCTTTAAATAATCAACTATGCTCAAAGAAAAAGCCTTTCAAACATATAATCGTTGAAGTGCTAACTTTCTTCGGACTGACCTCTTATAACAAAATTGGTTGTAACCAAATTCAGAATCCAACTAGAGTGCAGAGTCTACCGAATATATGACTAGTTTTTTTAATTCACTGCATGTTCGTCAAAAGAGAGTTACCGAAAAAAGAAAATGAGTTGATTTTCAGTGCTGAAATCACTTTACCTCAGATGTTAAGATGTTGTTTCTGCACAAAGCTAATCCTGAGATAGTCATGAGGGGCGTTTATACGGGCCCGGACAAATGTTTGAACAAACGAATTGTTTACCTGTGCAGCAACAGGCCGTTTACACGGAACCGATGCAAATTCTTTTACAGATTGTAGTAACGTTTGCCGCTCAAAAACTTGCACGGATGCGCAGATAACGTGTAAACGAAAGGCGGACCCGTGCAAGTTTTTATCCATTCAAAAATTTGTCCGGACCAGTGTAAACGGGGTCTAAATGTAGTGGCGGATCTAGGGGAGGGGTCCGGGGGGCACGGCCCCCCCTTTTTTTTAGACCAAACTGAAGCCCGTAGACCGCCTTCCCCTTATCTCAGGGTCTGGATGACTGCCACCCCCCCCCCCCCTTCCTCCTTATCTGAAGGTCTGGACCCACCACTGTAAATATTCCTGTAGACCGCCCCGATGGATCCCGTCGTTTGATTGAGCAAATATTGCCTAAAAATTTCCAGCAAGGCTAAAAAATTAACCGTTCCATTCGTCCACGATATTCGGAGGTAAATCTACTAAAATACCTACGATTTTCGGAGGCTGTCTTTTTCGCATACTCCAAGATACCATAAAATTCCGAAAATAAGCCCCTCCAAATATAAGCCCCTCAAAATCGTAACGCAAAAAACCCTCCGTTAAATTGCCCCTCCGAATATAAATCCCCGGGGGGCTTGTACTTGGAATTTGCAAACAAAGCAAAAATGGTAAATTTCCTTCCCACCACAAGTTAGCCCAATCGATTTTGAAACGCAAATTTCCCTCCGTATATAAGCCCCTCCGAATACAAGCCCCTCCAAAACTAAGCCCCTCAAAAGGGCCTTTGAAAAATAAAAGCCCCGGGGCTTATTTTCGGAATTTTACGGTATTACGAAGGTCTCCTGAAAATTTCAGTACAAAGACAAAACGTCGTCTCCTAGAATCTTCTTATGAAAGTTCGGCTACTTTATGCCCTCGAACTTTCGACAGGACCTATCGAGGTAGCTGACAGAGGGGGGCGTAAGGGGGGTCCGAAAACCGCAAAACCGCACAGAAATACGCCAAAAAACCGCAAACCGCATCGGATTTTTTCCCGAATACCGAAACCGCGCGTACATGTAAGCCACAATATGAAAGCTGACGTCAGCAAGACTTGTGATATATTCTGATAACATTGTGCGTTAGTATTAAACATAACATCATAACGCTAACGATATATTGTACTACACTATTATACTCTCCTACCAAATGCCAAGCGCAAACCGCTTAGTGTTTTAAAAGCGCAATATATACCGCGAGTTAAAATAAAAATAACGCAAAACCGCATCACCGCAAACCCTCCTGTCAGTTTCGGATGAGATGTAAAAGCCACCTAAAACTTCTTTCGAGACGAGGAAACTTCTTCCTAAGTCACCGTACCGGAAACGGTGTGTTTTAAGCCGGCAGCTCCAAATTAACCAAACCGACAAGCTTCTAAAGCATACCAGGGGCGGATCCAGGATTTTTTTTAGGAGGGGGTGAACTCGTCTCTTGCTCTACTTCAACACCAATAAACCACATAGTTTTTTTTTTTGGCAGAATACCAGTTGTATTAGAAAATCGCAGGTCATCTCAGGGAGGTGGGGGGGAGGAGGGGGGGTGCGCACCCTCTAGATCTGCCCCTGCATACAGAAAACACTAATTGACGCATCGTTGGGTACCCTGTCCTCTCATTTCTCTCTAATTCCAACCCGCTAAGTTTAATAAATTTTAGTGAATCGCCTCCTGGAGCTAAGACGTTAGGGACTGC
>CALNXK010000052.1:2815000-2915000 GCA_942486035.1 Porites lobata | reverse complement strand
GATGGAGATGATGGTGACGATGATGTGTATGACTATAATGTGCATGAGGAGTCTGATGAGGGAGGTGGCGCAGGTGACACCGAGACGGAAACGGATGAGACTATCGAGACTGATGAGACAGAAACAGAGACAGAAACAGAGACAGAGGAAGACAACTGTGATGACAAAGCTGATCTGTAAGTCAATAAAAAATTGACTATTTACTATTTTTAGCATTCTACATTTGCAGGTAGTTTTGTGTCAGCTAATAGTTAACTATTAGCATGACGATAATTTGGTTTGAGAAAACTTTCATAATCGTTTGCCAAACTTCACCATCCTTTAAACAGATAATTTCGTAAAAGGCCAGAAAAGATTAATGTTAGTGAAGATCATGCAAAACCTTGTCAAGTTTTTTCACACACTAACATGGCACTGTCCTGTTGTTCCGGGCCATCCTGTTGTGTAAACTCATGCGTGTGTTATTACATCTGTACCCTGCTCACTAAGACATTTCCCCGTAAACACCAAGTTGACTTAGCAGGTATAGTAGTCATCAGTAGCTGTCAATCAACAAGTCTTGTTGGTTACATGCACTTAAAATGGGAATATTAAAGTTTGAAAATGGTTATTTTGTTAATGGCTACCTTTCTTTGTGGGCTGGCTTCTGCAAACAGGGCTCAAAGCTAGCGTTGTGCCATATTCTTAAGCTTACAAACAAAGAATATTTTTTCATGATTTTTTTTGCAAACACAGATTGACAACTGCTGGAACAAGCCTGAGGTCAGAGCCAAAGCACATTGTGTTTTTGTCACAGCTGCTTCTCCTTTTCAACTTTTGCCATGTTTGTAAGACAGACAACCCTTCAATAGAAGCCAGGCAAATTGGAACCAAAGCAGTGGTTACAAGTACATGCCATAACCCAAAGTGCCCAAAGCAAGTGACCACTTGGCATAGTCAGCCAACCATGCCAAACTCAGGAATAGCAGCTGGCAATTTCCTGCTATGCATGGCTGTACTGCTAGCTGGAGGCTCTGCTACGAAAGTCTTCCGGATATTTTCACACATGGGTCTTGGCTGTGTGTCCCTCAACACCTTCTTTAAATTCCAAAGGGTAAGCCTATTTCAGTGCTGGTCACGAGTTCCAGTTAATTGCAGGCAATGATATAAATGAATATTATGGTACAGCTTAACTAAAGTGCAAATTAGTTCCACACTACAGATGTAAATAATATTATTAAAGTGATTAATTAAAATTAAAAAAATTACAGATACCATGCAGTAGGTAAATGATAACGTAATGTATTTTTATTGTTCTGTTTGAAAACATATTGAGCAAAAAGCTGCTGCATGCTTTACAAAGCTGTATGTACGTAAACTAATGTTATTATTATTATTTATTGATAGTATTTTTTTTCATTTGCAATCTTTTTTTCAGAGCAAGCTCTTTCCAACAATTTCACTTTATTGGGAAAAATATCAAGCGAAATTGTTGGAAAAGGTGAAAGCTATCCAAGGGGGCATTGTGTTAGCGGGAGATGGAAGACATGACAGCATGGGACATAGTGCCAAGTTTGGAGCTTACACTATGTTTTGTTGTACTCTGCCGATGATAATCCACTTTGCCCTTATTCAGGTGAGAGTGAAAACTCATGGTTTATTCTGCAAATGTTAGTGAATTTTACAGCCAGTGTTAGCTTTATTTTACGTCACCACTGCTGATGGGATTATATAAGTACATAATTTTAGTTCACTACAGTGATACAACCTGGTGGGAATGACTTCGATGAACTTTTTTTCTTATTATTATTTGCAGAGAAACCAGCCAGGAAGCAGTCCTGCCATGGAATTCATGGGCTTCAAGCAATGCATGGAATTTCTGTTGGGCTGTGGGGTTTTAATAACCACATTCATCTCTGATCGCCACACCACCATTGCAAGCCACATGAAGCAGGTGCTCAGCAACATTACCCATTACTTTGACATATGGCATTTGAAGAAGAGTAAGTATCCTCTGATAAAGTAAATGTGTAAACCTGTAATTTTTCACAGTGATTTCCTTGCAGATTTACATTCTCCAACAAAACTGGCAGGCCTTACTGACACTGCAAACTTGTATGTTAAATATTCAAGTGAATTATTTTAGAACACATGTGATAAAAAAATTGATATTATTGTTGAAATCATTAAACCACTCAATGTCCTTCATCAACACCAATCTTTGAAAACCACCCGGCTGACTGAAATGTTAACTATGAATGGTCCATGACACTTATATTAACCTGTGTGGTAGATAAAATCTTTACATGCTGTAATGAATATAAACTAACAGTAAATGTACAATTTAAACTTAATGGTTGTAATGTTTGCTTCCCTAATTTTTTTGTGTACATGTAGAAATAAGAAAGGTCCTGAGCAAACTGTCCAAAGAGAAAGGTTGTGAGATTTTGGCTGAATGGATAAAGCCGTGCGAGAACCATTTGTATTGGAGTGCAACCACTACCTTCAGCGGCAATGGGAAAGTGATTTGGGCAAAGTTTAAGACTTTCTTAAGTCACATTATTAACAAGCACTCTTCCCTTGACGATCCCCTTTTCAACAAGTGTGGACATGGACAAATACACCCAAGAAAATGGCTTCATGCTGGTATGTTTCATATCAGAAATATTAGTATAAAAAGGGAAATACTTTTCCCATTTGCCTTAAATTATGCTTGTTTATGCGGTAGTTTTATCTAACACAGCATAGCAGATATCCCGGCCTGGTCACCCTTGTCATCGGGGCCAGGTTGCTCAAAGCAGGCTTATGATAACCCAGGGTTAATGTGAAATTTGAATTGAGATATGAAAGCGTAAAAAGTAAAGTAAGTTTCTTTCTTTCTACAGCTTGATGACTGGATGCAGAAAGAAACCCTGATTAAGAAATGACTCTGCCCTGCCCCACTTTCAATCAACCGGATCCTGTAGAATGAAATGTTGTGTTTGCCTTTCTTGTTTCCTGCTTTTAGGTTCTGTTGCCTATGAAAAGCTTTACACTGCCTTGACAAGAAATAGCCTTGTGAAGGGAATAAAACAAGCATCACCTTTTGCCCAAACTAGCTGCCTGGAAGGATTCCATTCACTACTAAACCAATTTGCTCCAAAAATGATAGCATATTCTTATGTTGGAATGTATTGCAGGTAAGAATAATCTCCGGCTCCACTAATTTTGCTAAACAAAGAACTAAATAGGTTTCTTTTGTTTCCTATTTTAACAAAAAAAGGCCAATGCATTTTTTGCATACATTTTTTCTTGCTAAATAAGCTAAAACTGGCCAAAAAAAATGCAGGGCAATGTCTTTCTGTTGAATCAGAGGTCACATGGAAACATTTGCGCTGATATGGAAGAAAAAAACATCCAAAATGTGTGTTCAAAAAGTGTTATTCCAAGGCCTTCATTATTAAATGATATTACATTTTTGTAGTTTAGTCTGTATAACCTCTTTTTTGAAAATATTGCCCGTTTTTATTTTCAGGCATATTCTTGCAGCAGTTCATTTCAATTTCAACCTGCAAAGGGAAGTTAAATGCAGAGAAAGAGATGGAACTGAACGGTGGAGAGTGTCATACCCGAAGTTCAAAAATGGGGAAGCAACAGTGCGCAATGTTAAAATTACCCCAAACTTTGGTAAGTGTCAGCGAGACACTGAAATTTATAATTTGGGGTAACATTAATATTCATGTTTGAACTTTGCTTATGAGTTTATGATATTTCAAAGTATAAATAAGTAAGTTAATGAGGTGGAGCACAGTACATGAAAATTCAGTATTTTGGAATTATTTGTCTTTGACAAAATAATGTAAGGTGTAAAACAAAGTATTGCTTGCAATTTGCTGTATAAAAATCAACTGGTATTATCGGATCTACCTATTACTCAACACCCTTAAAAGGTAAGGCAAGTAAAACTATGTACATTTGACTTCTCTTACAGAATATGTGGAGGAACTGTTTCAGATGTACTTAAGTTCAAGCAAAGATGAATTGCAGCAGGCGGCTATGAAGCTTAGAAACATGACCCCAGCACCAATTAACACAATGTTGCAGAAGCAACCAAGAGAAGAAGCCATTGCCAAGAAAATCAATAGATCCAAAATGGTTGTGGCTGATGTCCCCCCAACCTCAACACCAGGTAATTAGTTACACACTGTAACCAGTGATCAGTAAAATAGAGATGGATTTCATTTATTGAAACGGTGGGATGAACAGGACTTAAAGAAATGCAGAGAAGAAAGACTGAAAAAAATTGAATTTCATATCCAGCTTCCTGTTAACTTGCCACCTCAATTGATTAGAGTGCGGCAATGGTATCACAGAGATCAGGGTTGGAATCCCAGCAAGCCTGAATTTTTTCAGGCTTTCTTTACACAACTGCATAAGTTGTGTATTTGACCGTAGTGATCTTTTCTGTTTATAATATATAGAGGGATGAATTTTGTGGAAAAAGGAGTAAGGATTTTCATCCTCACAACCCTTTCTATCAACTTTAGTGGAGCTGCTGAATTGTACTGTATTCAATTTACTTTTTTTCCTAGTTCCTGATGAACCAGTTGCAAGCACGAGTTCAAATACGAGGAAAAGGAGAAAACAAAAACAGAAAACTCCCAGAGATGGCCCCAAGAAAGCTCGCTATTGCTCTGCGTGCAAAAATCCCATGAAAGGACACAAGAATATTAAAGATTGTCCAAAAAATAAGAAATAGTTAAAAAAAAAGAAAAAAAGAAAAGTTTAAAAGCCATAGTGAACATTGTCTCTGTCGAGCTTTGGTTGTAAAAGTTTTGAGTTATACAACATATATACATGTACGTATTGTGATGGAATTGTGGTCTTTGTATATACAGACAAAACTGGTCAGCTATATCCATCCTTTTGCAATTGAAATCAGAATTCTCGTAAAAATTATGCATAGCCTTGAAGGTTGGTTAGCAATAATAACTCTTTAAGGAAGCTTACCAGCATTACTTAGCAGTATTAAAGAAAGGTCAAAGGATTTTGGTGGGAAATATATTGAAACCAACCAGTCAGCGGGCTGTGTGTATAGTCGTGTCTAGGACTAGGGGATTTCGGGGCCTGACCTTCTCTTATCAGTGACACATCTCCTGATCTCTCAAGGGGCTATAGGAGATTGCTGATTTTTATAATGGAGAGGAAAAAAGGTTCGTGCTAGCAGAGAGGCCTCTTTCGGCAGACAAAAATAAATTTTCATTGCATAATTGAGTTTTTTATTATTTACAACGAACACCCCTAGGGTGGTACTCAACAAATTATAGTAGTAAAAGCTACAGTTCATTATGAATCTACTGTTTACGTCAACAATGATGAAGTGAAACAGACAGTGAAACAGATGATCAACAATTTAATAACACAATAATTTACAAGGGAAAAAGCCTAAAAAGTTTACTTAATCGTCTTCGTCGAGTTCGAATCCAGTGTAGGTTTCATCTGTGCCGACAGGAAATTGTTTTCTTATCGCCGTGAATTATCGCCGTGTAAGCACACGCAGGAAGAGGAATTCGCTTGTTTCCCAGGAAACCATAGACAAGCCTGGAAAACTCCCTGTAGGCAATGCTACGGAAGTAACTGTAAAAAAAAAAATAAATAAAAAAATAAGAACAGTATTTAATTTTGGCTGGATGATGTATTAAAGAATTTTATGTTTTCAAATCGAGTGTGTGCCATATCGATCGTATTTGACTCCAATGCGGCACAAAAATGACAAAAACTATCTCACCTTTCTTCGGATCCAGTTTGTCTATATCTCTGTTTGGCTTTGGTCTTGACACGTTCGCCAGCCATACGTAAGCTCCACTTTTGAAGGCAGACAGGACCAAAACCAGGATGTTGTGTGATACACCTTAAGGCCGTTTCGGGTTGAATATCTTCAAGAACACTTTCACTACACATGGCTTCTTTGCAACCATCTAGCTCATGGCAGCAGTAGCACTCGCTCAAATTCTGAAGGACAACACGGCTGCAGTTTCCACAGGAACACCTATAACAATCAAGGTAGCTAGAATCATACAAAATACCACTTTTTGTAGCGAAAGCTAACAACTCTCATCATACATTACAGCAGTCACGCCGCCAAACAAGCAAGTACTCGATTATTTACATAAGCTTTTACTTCGATCTTCACACGATCATACGACAAAATTGCCGACACTCACCAAGAATCCACTTGAACTGACCCTTCAAGTCTTTCCCGTAGTTCTTGCTCTAGCTTATTTGTTTCATCAACTTCTTCTTCGTACTTTTTCATCCATTCTTCATCAGCCAAGGGTTCATCGAACTGACCGGAGACGTTTGCGAAACGACCGTTGGCGAAACGACTCGTTGGCGAAACGACCGGTTTCCGCGTATGCAATGTCATTTTCCAAGCTTTCACATGAAACTTGCGACTCGCAATCACTTTGTTCATCCTCCACTTCGGCCAAATTTGCCTCAGAATCTTCTGAATTAAAACTTCTCTCAGAACTTGAATCGCTTAAAGACATATTCCTTTGAACTTTGCTCGTTTTAGTATCCCGCTCGCTTGAAATGATTTCCCCTTTCTCGCTTCTCGGTCATTTACTCATAAGTTCGCGGCAGATGTGCTCCTTCGATGACGTCACAACAACATTCGTACCCAGCTCCCACGAAAACTCGGTAATGGGACACAAGAGACCTAACTTTAAACAGCCATGGAAACGCGAGGATTTTATCAATCACGATAATTTTTTCGCAGAAGTAATCAGAAAAATAAGGAGATTTCATTTAGCGAAAAACATTTTTGGGGGTTAGTTGCACTTTAAGTTGTCACACAAACACGCGAAAACTAAACTTGCCACACAGACGGAAAACTAAAGTTGTACACAGACGCGAAAACTAAATTTGTAACACAGACGCGAAAATTAAATAGTAACCCAGACGCGAAAACTGTAAACTTGTACACAGATGCGAAAACTAAACTAGTAGCACAAACGCGAAAACTAAAACTAATAACACAGAAGCGAGAACCAAGCTAAAAGACCAACAACACCTAGCCCGAAAAACACGCCGAGGAAACAAATACAAGGACAAGAGAAAAACACCAACTACCAGAGCCGCAGGATGGGGCGCAGGAACCACGTTGTCGTTAGCGTTCTGTGCGTTGTTGTCACCGGCAGCGTCGGCTGGAGCCGGAGGCGCGACAACTGGAGGGTCAACGGCCGGTACAACAGCCCCATCCGCAGGAACAACAGGGACTTAGTTCGACATGGAGAACGAAGAACGAAGAGAATCTTCGAAGATGGCGCAGCGATGACCGGGCAAGAGAAAAAGAACGCCAAGCTAACGACTGGCGAACGTTTAACGAAAAGACAATTAAACAGGCCAAAACAGGCCTATTTATACAAAACCTGTGTGAAACAGAACACCCAGGAGACTACGAGCGCGCGGGAATTGTTATCCTTGAATCCCGAAGGGATTTGGGGCGTTTGTACGAGATGGCCCCAGTGAGAATAGATTTTAGCATAGGAAATATGTGGGTTATTTCTAAGTCAAGGTCATGCAAAGTGTGATTTTATTTGAACAGCTTACAAATGTTGCGCATACAATACAGGGCAATCTTATTCGATTTGCATCTTGGAACTTTGTTATCGTATTTTGGCATGCACACGTGCTCAAGTTTCAAGTCTAGGAAATAAACGGAAGAGAACAGACAGATTATCGTACCTTCTCGTCTCATATAGAACCTTAGCTCATCTGTCACAAAGTCGTCAGGTCTTTCTTCCTTGGTCTGGCTGTTAAGCTCGCACACTTTGCGAGGAATGTAAAAATTGTAACTCGCACACCTGGGGTCTCTTTCACAGGTGTTCTGGCACTCAACAATGGCTCTTACTGCAAACTCTTTGAAGGTGTGACCCTTGAGAGCTTTACCAGGAAATGATCTCTCTGAAATTTACATTGCCCTCCTCCAGCCTCACTTCCGTACATCCCGGATATAAGACAAATTGTGAAGAGTGCCAAGGGCATCTTGGAGTTATCGGTTTCTGAAACTTTGAAGAATTTTACACCTTATTTTTCTCATCATCCTCTCGGGTAAAGCGTCGCCGAAGTATTTAGAGTGCTCATCCCGAGGGCGACCTCCGGGGAGCACTCGACAAAGTTTTATGAGGGGAAACGGGAGGCTCCGCCCCGAATAACGCCATATCACGTGTCTCCGGGAGGGCAAGAGTGTGAGGGTGTTTCTCACCAGAGCTTCTCCGTTTGTAACGCCGTACTTACGAACCACAATTATGGTGAAACAGCTGTCAACGGCTACAACAAGCCCGCTGTTCTACTGGTGCCTTATTTGTGCCTTGCAAAGCAACTTAAATGGTAGCGGTCTTGTTTTTATCTTTGATAATTGCCGGCTTTCATAATCAGTCTCGTCCACTAACCTCAAACTCTGTGGGGTGCCACCCACACCCCAGATTCTATAGAATTCTCTAGAAAATTCGCCTCGTGATGACGCTGATTGCCATAGAAAATTTCATTGATAATGCATCCGACGCAGACGTTCAGCTATGCGCAAAGTTTGGAACCGGTCAAACTCTTGGCTATGACAAACGGATCGGACGCAACAACTCCCAACTTTGTTGGAAAAACAATGCTGCAAAACAGCTGCAAAACTGTCCTTATTTTTGCGTATTCAAGTACGCGCGAGCAGTCAAACAACACAAAAGGTCTGGAACGAGGCTGAACACAGAGAGCGAGACTTTTTTTTCTCGCCTCACACGGTGTGAGGCTCGCGCCCTTCGCGAGCATAAGACCCTTACGCCACGCTTTACCGATTTCTTTACTGATTTTGAGAAAAAAACTGACTGTTTTGAAGTCTAGCCCAACAATGTTGGGAGTTGTTGTGTCCGTTTGCCTCAACCAATCAGATCTCATTTGACGCGGAAACTAGTTTCTGAGGCAAAACTTAGGACAGAAATATGACATTAAGCAGATTATGACACTTCTTTGGGGTAATTTTTTCCTCCTCGTTCATGTATCACGGCTATTACTCCAATCTTAAAAGACTGGAAATTTATCTACATTTTATTTGAATTCAAACATAGTTACAATCTTTTTATTCTCAGAAGGGTTATTCGTCAAACACAACACTTCATAGGTAAGTTTCTGGAGTCGGATTTTCAAAGAGCTTAGTTCAAAGGCAGGATTAGATCGCGCAAAATTCGTCTGCAATTGATTTCAAATTTTTTTGTTTATAGTTGTCATTTTAAGACCAATTTTACTCAAACTGCATTTTGACAAATTTCAATCCAGAGTCAGTCAGTTGTGAAAATTTTGTGGCGATCAGAGGTAAATCGCTTTAAAGGCGATTGAAAATTATCACCATGCATGTACGAAAAAGCCAAATTGCCAATTTTCACTATTGAAAGAACTGAACTGAACCTTAAGGCAAAATTTGCATTGGTTGTGGCACTGTTAATCATTAGTTTTGATAATTAAAACGAAAAAAGTGAAAAAAAAAAACGTTTTTTGTCTATAAAATTATTAGAACATAATATTTCAAAAACGCTCTCATAGCCGATACTGTTCACATCTCGCCAAGTAAAAAACAACGGTCTTAACTATCAGCACACTAGATGATTTTAATAGCTAATTGATTAATTGATTTCGAGAAAATTCCCAATTTGTTTATATTGCATGTCAACGTTATTCTGTTGTTATGGAAGCGTACCGGCACTACAGCTTAAAAGTCATAGAACATTAAACACGAAGGGGTTAAACCTTGAAAAATGGGTGTAAGACTCCTCAAAGGCGTTTTTTAAACCAATGTCAACGAAATTTTCACACATGCATTTTAAAAACATACTAAGTAGTTAATGCGTATGAGAAAAAGACTTCTAAGAATTCTATCAAGCCATTCCTAAAAATGTTGACAATTCTTTTCGCCACCAGCAAGGTTACAAATTGGGTGGATGCTATAGGAGTAGTTCTCAAGATCGAAGCAAGGAAACAAGCAATAAACTTATGGTGTGGTAACGATTGATGTTAGACATCATTATGACTCTACTTTTGAGTAATTTTAAACCCACATAATTTATTTATCGATGCGTCTGCTACTGATAAAACCACAAATATTAAAATATTGAAATGTTTTTGTGGTTTGCTTCAATTTAAACAGAGAGATTTTTTACGCTTAAAGTGCTTTCTGCCGGGGTTGTCATGCTGCCTGTGGTTCTGTAAGGTTTTTTGCACTTTTTTCAGCTGTAAAACTATTGTTTTTAGAATTTTATGATTAAGTGGATGACTTGAAGAAGCAATTTTTTTTAGCCGCGAATTTATTAAGATCGTAACAAAAGTAGCGCCTACGACTACGTATACCGCGGCGGTGACGTAAATTGAATTTTGTGATTCGTCGTTGGTATATAACCGAAGTTTAACATCCCTCTTCGTTTGACCTTTTTTCATCAGTTTACGCCAAGAGAGCCTGCACTTTTCACAAGCTTTTGAGGTAATGCTGTTTGAAGATCTGGACAAGCGTTTTGTTTTCGAACCTATGAAGTAAAACTAATTTCGATAGCTTTTGTTGTGTCTGCTTACAGTTAATTTTTTTTATCATTTTTTCCACCACCTCAAAATAATTGTCTTTTCAAAAACATTGCGTGGGTTGTTTAGTGAGACTTGCTGTGCTCTAACTGAAGTCTTACACGATTATATCGGTAGAAATCTTCAAAAAGTACTTTTACGTTTGCAAAAGAAAGAAAAGTACTCTTAGAATTGCAAGAAACAATTAATTAGATCAATCACACTCGACTTCTATCAGTTTTAACAGTTTTTGCCGATAGAAGTATCGCATTAAGTAAAAGACACCTCATAAAGGACTTTTTTAAACTTAGATGCAGTCCCTAACATCTTTGCTCCAGGAGACGATTCGCTAAAATTTATCAAACTGAGCGAGTTGGAATTAGAGAGAAATAAGAGAACAGGGTATCCAACTACCAAATGTTTCCAAATACGTCAGAAATGCCTCAATTAGTGTTTTCTGTATGCTTTAGAAGCCTGTTTGGTTAATTTGGAGCTGCCCTTAAAACTATTCACCGTTTCGGTTGACTTAGGAAAAAGTTTCCCCGTGTCGAAATTTTTAGGTCGCTTTTTCATCTCATCCGAAACTGTCAGCTACCCCGATAGGTCCGGTGGAAAGTTCGAGGGCATAAAGTAGCCGTCCTCTCATTAGAAAATTCTAGGAGACGTTTTGACTTTATACCGAAATTTTCAGGAGACCCAAGTTCGTAATATGTTGGCAATAAAATGCGAAAAACATAGCCTCCAAACATCGTAGGTATGTGGAAGGTATGTTAATAATAGTAGATTTACCTCCGAATATCGTGGACGAATGGAGCGGTTAATTTTCTATCCTTTCCGGAACGTTAGAAATTTTTAGGCAATATTTGCTCACTCAAACAACCAATCGAGGTGGGGTCTATATCCACTTATTTAGACCCAGTTTACACTGGTCCGGACAAATTTTTGAACGGATAAAAACGTGCACGAGTCCGCCTTTCGTTTACATGGTATCTGCAGAACCGTGCAAGGTTTTTAGCGGCAAACATTACTACAATCTGTAACAGAATTTGCATCCGGGTTCCGTGTAAACGGCCTGTTGCTGCACAGGTAAAAAATTCGTTTGTTCCCGCAAAATTTGCCCGGGCCCGTGTAAACGTCCCTCATGACTATCTGAGGATTATCTTTGTGCAGAAACAACGTTTTAACATCTGTGGTAAAGTGATTTCAGCACTGAAAATCAACTCACACGGTGGGGCCAAACCACCCCTCAAATGTTGCATTTAAACTGTTTTTGGATTTTTTGGTAAGTCTTGCACCAAACTTTACAGGTAGCCTTCGAAAAGTAAGCTCATAAATTTACACCGTTTTGTGACGTGTGATGTCAAATTTTGACGTCATAATCTATGACGTCACAAAAATGGTTGTTATCAAATTCGGAAATGTACAAAAGTAGCTATATCATGTGAAAGGGCTTTACATGGACAGTAAAATACTGAAAACACTATCTCGCTACGACAAATAGAACAAAAGTTATGACAGTTTAAAGACTATTTAGTTCCCCCCCCCCCGGAACCATACTTTTCTTCTAAATAAGACTGCTCCGATCTAATTTTTTCATTTTTGCCCCAAATAAAGTGATATTCTAGTAAAGTAAACCTTTCAACGCTCCAAAAAATCGTATCATTTTAGATTTTTGAATTTGGACTTTAAAACGCTGATCTAAACACAACAAAAATGGTCACGTGATTTTGGTATGACGTAAATAAACTGTTTTTGTTGTTCTAGCAGGTGTAAGCATCCTCTCACATACCCTTTTTCTTGTCTTTTAGCTTCGGGCAATAAAGAGTGTCAATGTAAAACTTCAATTTTTGTGCAAAAAGAACACTAAAGTACTTAAATTTATGATTTTTGCGAAAAGGGGGGAACTCTTTCCAGCCTGTGAATAATTATCAAATTCAAAACGTCATATCTCAGCAAGCTTTTAAGTTATATAAAAAATTTTTGCAACCTTCTTCTATGCTTGACGAGATCTTTTTGCGATAAAAAAGTGGAAGATTCAAAACTCTAAAATTTAATTATCAATGACGTCATCAATTATGACGTCACAATTTAACATGAATTGTTGTAGTGCACATCAATTTGATTGGCTCGTTCTTTTAGAGTTAGTGGCCAAGTCTCGTACACAAAGAACAAATACAAACAAAGTTATTGTGGATTGACCAAAAAACCCACGTTTTTGTCGCACATTCGAGGGGTGGTTTGGCCCCACCGTGTCATTTTCTTTTTTCAGTAACTCTCTTTTGATGAACAGTGAATTACAAAAACTAGTCTTATATTCGGTGGACTCTCGCTCCAGCAGGATGCTGAATTTGGTTATAACCAATTCTGTCATAGGAGGTTAATCCGACGAAAGTTAGCACTCGGCTTAGACGGTTGTATATTTGAAAGGCTTTTTCATGATCAAAGTTGATTATTTAAAAAGAGTAGTTGCCACTAATTTGATTGTAAATTTTAATAGGATTTGCCTAAACTATTTTCCTTTCATGAATATAAACCCGTAGAAGTGATAGGAAACTAGCTCTGCTGGGAGTCGGACACTGTAGACTTTCCTGATGGAGAGACGCCGAGCGCGCGAGTTGATATCAATAAAATATATTAAGCAGCAGCATCACTTTTGGCAGTCCTTTTGCGCTGGGATTAAACAAAGTTAGATCTTGTTTAAATTACTAGATCTAATATTTACGATTAACAGCAATAAAAAGCCCAGAGCTACTTACGTAGGATTTTTTCCCACAGATTAATTCGAGAAAAAGTTTCTTGTGTTGACCAGTCAAGAAGAACCAAAGAAAATGACATTGCTTCCGTGACAACAGGAATGTATGATATAGTAACAGCAGGTTGGTAACAGAATACCTGAATTTTGGCATTAAGTGCGTCTACTCAATTAGCTCAGTGTGACATCAAAGCGAAATACATGTTGACGATATATGAAGTCTATTTAATTAGTTTATTCCAAATTCCAATTCGACCAGGAATCAGGAAGACGAAGAACCACAATAGTGGATGTGCTCCCTCTAAATCATTATTTAATTATTTATTCATGTATATATTATTTATTCACTCAAAGTTATTTTGAAGATTTAACATTAGACGATATCAGACTTGCCAGATTTAGAAGATTTCTGATAGGAATCGTAAGCAATGTGCCCTGCAATGTGCGCGTTCATCAGTGCAATAGCTACTAAATGAATGAGCCCACCAACTTGACAGCCAGCATCCTCTGGAGTGCTACATATTGCTAAAAGTGACTTAGGTTTAGTCAGGGGCACCCAAGGACGGTTTTCTCCTAAATACATTGGAAAAACTTTTTAGGCTATCCAGAGTATTTTAAGATATCTAGAAATGCACTCTTTCCGGCGCTATAAAATTTGTATGTACGTGTTCGGTCATCCTAGTGGAACTTTCGTCCTTTGGAAATGACAAGGGCTTGAGAATTTTTGTCCGAAAAATTTGGGTGAAATTTGAGATACAACGAAAATTAGACATTCCCGCTTAATTTTTAACGCCATCCCATTTTTGAATCGGAAAATTTTAGGTTCCCTTTTCTGTATTGAAAAAATGGCCTTACTTGGGAAGACAAATGTTAAAATTAAGCTTGAGAAAATCGTAAGGAATTTATACGATATGCTTCGAAAATGGTACATGAACGGAACGGTCATGTGGAAATTTTTAGCCGTCGTCCGGTTATAGAAAATTGTAGGCAATATTTGCTTCTCGGAACAGATATTGTACCGGAAAAGAGTCGTTGGGTGTTCCCGCTTAGTTTACGCCGTAGGAAAATTCGCCTTCCCATCTAAAACTAGACACATGAAAATATATAATAATATATAGATTTAGCCAGGGCCAAAAGCGAAGCTCCCATTAATAAATTTAGAATTTAAATCAAACAATAAACTTGTAATCCACAAATCAGTTAACTTTAAGGGAAAGCAAAGGCTAAGTGATTTTAGAGTGAAAAAAAATCTTACATCGAATTGATAGCCGTATATATACACCCAAAAAATAGCAAACATCTTCGATCACATTTTAGAGCCATAATGGCTCTTGATCACAGTAGATTAGGCCTGGAAAACGAATTTTTGGAAAACAAATCAGGCCGAATTTTTTGCTTTCGACAAGTTTACTTAACAAAAACTTGCCAACAACTCTGGGAGCGTGTAAACCAACATTTCATACTTTTTACACATCACATCTGAAACAGTGATATGAGGCGTTGTTTTTATCATATAGACCTCAGACAAAATACAGTATTTCACAATTTTTCAAGACAAATTGCACTCATTCAATATTCAGAACCGTACGAAGCACTCGTGGGCTTTTAGCAAAACCGTTCAAATAATTTCCAAAATCATTTATACGGCCAGCCGGTTCTCACTTTTGACAAGCGCCAAATTTTCAGTGAACATTAAACGAGTTACGCTTCAACGTAATAAAGAATTTATTGTGTTTATTTTTTTTATTAAAATGGTTTTATAACGATGTGCAATCTTAAAAAGCGTTTGATACGAGCAGCATTTTGAGTACTCCTGCAAGCGTTGTTTATGAACGACTGAAAACAAACTGCAAAGCGATTAAAATTGTAAGAGACTACTAACAATCAATAAAAGAAATGTAATTCGGTGAAACATTTACAGAGACAACAAATTTCATTCACGAAGACAAGTATTAAAGCGTCTCTAAAAACTGAGTCTTTAAGCTTAAGCTTAAAGCTTTTAGCCCGCTTCCTGTTGTTTACTTTTTTCAAAGATGAACTCGAGGCAAGAAAACCGCTCAAAGCTTTCTTTCTACAGCCAAAATTATAACTAAATACTCTTCGGAAAGTTTTTTCGTTCTATATGCGGAGAGAAAATATCGACTAAAGGCTTTTTACAGTTCTGTAAGCTTATATACAGCTATTTCGAGAAAGTTTGTCGGAAAACATGTGCACGCGACAGCCCTGAAAGGTAATATGGGATATGATCAATACACTGTTCCTGACGACTGTAGCTGTCGAACCTACTTTTGTTGCTTTCCTTTAGCACTCGCAAACACATTTCCATGGCCTTTCGTGCCAATTCTTTCAAATTTCTTGGAAAAAAAGAGAATTCAAAACCACCCACAATGCCTTTCAGGATTGTCGCGTGCACTTTTCCCGACAACCTTTCTCGAAATAGCTGTATACTAGATCAGATCATTGTCTCAGATCTTAACACAAACGTGCATAAATTAGCCTGATAAACTGCGCTCGACTTCATGAAATTAGATATAAAAAAACAAACATACACTGTATACAATAATTACTTAGAGTTACCATTCGAGATGCAGCTCTTGAAAGCTATAAAGTAAGGCCAGAATCGCTTGAGGGACTTTTCAACCCGCATCCAGCAAGGTAAAAACGAAAGCGATGCATCCGAAATCGGATTTCCAACTTTGGCAACCGGCGCATTTCCCGACCAAAAATTCAATAAACAAACCAGCCATGAATCAAAGAAGACTGTTGATAGCAGCTGTATTTCATTTTAAGCATCCAGTGGAAAAAGACAGTAAAAGACATCACAAGTTGACAAAATACTCTGTCAGCTTCAGCTGTCAAACTGAAAGTAAACAAGGTTGAAGATGCTGTATAAATCAGTTTCTGCATGAACTCACCTGTCAAATTTTGACCAATCAGAGCATAAAAAATTGGACGGTCGTAGAGCGTGATCAACACGTGACTATGGTGAGAAAAGTGAAAAGCCTCTGTCTTCCCTGCTTGTAGTTTTAAATTACTGGCTGAATTTTCGAGTCCGAGATCAGTTTGAAATCAAAATGTTAATAGCGCGGGGCCAACGTGACAGGGGGCGCTTTCCATTTACGAAAAAAACCCGGAAATTTCGGTGGTAGCAAAAGTGGAATTTCCGATCGGTAAAAAGTTGTTCCATTTGGTCGCAAACCCCGGTACGTGGCCGGGTGCCCGACCGTGGACCTGGAACTGGTACAAACTACAAGAAACGTCAGTGGAACACGACATTCCGTTCGGAAATTCCAACCGGGAAAACGGGACCACCTTTTTAGATTTTCCACTTTTTCTGGGAATTTTCCAGTGGGACGAACCGACGAAACGTGTTCCATTTACCGCCGAACCGGAAATTCCGGAAATTTTGACTAAATGGAAAGCGCCCAGGATGTTACTAAAACGGGGAACGGGGAGCGGGGAACGGGGAACGGGGAACGGAAGTCTGGGAACGAGTTGTCAGCGGAAACCTCCATAAAAATCCAAAATGGCCGGTAAGGATCAAGGACCCGGTAAGATCGATGATAGAGAAGCGTCGAAACAACACTTAAGGTCGCTATTTTACTAATGAACTATATGCTCATGAGGTGCTTGAAATAATACGGAGGTAATAATGTCATGACATTTTTCACCTTTTTGCGTTTTACTAAACAACAAAATATGCTCCAACAGCAGTTGAAAGAAGCTACAGTCGGGACAAAAACTCTCAAAGCACAGCCATATTTGGAACTCAAGCGAATCTATACTGGGTCTAACTCACAAAGCAAGGAACTACTTTTGCTTGACACTTTTCGTAGGGTTTTGGCTTAAATACATGCTGAAAGATAACGTAGATCGAAGCAGCCAGGTGTATTTCCTCGACAGTAATAGTGTAGCAGTGGAGCTCCTTCTTAGCTGTAGCGTTTTTTCAAGCCCAAATTAAAACATGTTGGCGATGAGATAAAACTGTAAGTCTAATAATATTATATTTACAATCCTATGATGAGAAGTAAGTGCAATTGTATTATTTGAAAAGATAAGATGGATCAGGTTATTTAATACATCAATAAAAGGCAACTTTAAACATATTAACGGGCAATGTGCCAGGAACATCAATCATACCTTGGTCTTAAAGATATCAGTTGTTTCAAAGCAAATGGCTATGCTGTGGTTTTATTTAATTATAACCTAGGTTTAAATTTTGCTTCCCTTTGTTTGGGGGTACGGTAATATGAATTTTATGATTATGAGTTCAAAACAAAGAGAATAAAATTCAAACTTAGGATAAAAGTGAACCACAACTGAGCTGCAATATTAAGTGTTGCAAGTATACGTGGGGAAGTACTTTGAAGTCTTTGGTTGGAAGGTACTTTCTAAAGGCTAGCTGTTAAAATATGCATGGTAAGTATACTTCCTCTGTTTAGCCCTCTGGATGCCTTTTGGGCACTCCTTTAATGTTTTTGCAGAGGGAGCTCTGCCTCTTTTAATGAACATTATTTTTACTGTGGAGAAAAATATTCAAGCTCAGTGTAAAACTGAATGTGTCAGTGACTTAAACCAGTTAATATTGTCAAGCTGCTTTATTAGCTTGATTCAGTAATATTGCAGTGCACCTACCATCAAGCATCACATCATCAATGTTGCAGAGGCTGGCAGCTTATTAGAAGGTGGTTGATAAGCCTTCAAACAAGCTGTCTGTAGTTTTGGAAATAAAGAGTCTAAGGCCTCACACAAGTGATGGGAGGCAAAAGATTGGAGTGCCGATATGTTTTTCAGTAAACACGCGCAACTGTATGTGTATAGTTTCCACATTACGCTTACTCAATGTATGTAAAATAACACAATAGATCTTACTACCCATTTTCCCTGATTTTATTTCCCCTCCAGGGGACATAATTTCTTTTAACATATTGGGGTTTTCAAAAAAGGGGCAAGAAGCTTTTAAATGAATTTTAATTCATTTAATGAAGCACAGTATCAAAGAAATTAAAGAGAAGAATCAGACTAGAGTAACAGTAACCCAGAGGGGAGGGGGGGGTGAGTACTCACCAAAGAGGCTCTGCCCCAGGGACCAACCCTTTACCCTTTGTATGTACCATTTTAAACAGAAAAGGTACCCCTTTTGTATACCCTCTTGTGACAAATGGTACCCCTTTCACATACCTAATTTTGAACGCTGCATCCCTTTTTAACTGCTGTAAATACACCATCTTTACAAAAACAGGTTTTCTTGTCTCTCACATCCATAAAATGCATCTGTGACTGATCTCATTTTGGTCCCTTTCATATACTTCAACTATAAAAACCCCTTCCCTTTCATGTACCTGAAGCCTGAAAAAGGCTTCAGGCTCTGTTTAGGCCATTATAGTACCCCCTCCTCCTGCACCGAGAACAGTACTTGATACAGCGATATTGTATGGTATGAATTGCACCAAACGTTTCGTGCCCATGAAAAGGTACTTTGATTATTTTACGACATTTTTCTTCAAAAGGGAGGGGTTTGGGATCTCATTCTTAGGGGGGCGGGGGGTTAATTGAGGATCTGCAGTGAGTGAGAATGTTGCATTCAATGCCATCCAATGGTTTTGATTCAGGAAAGGGTCGTCAGGGGTATTTCGCAGAAAGACAAATGGCCACTGTACGACTTTGAAGCAGTTACTGATTAGGGCGAGGAAAATGAGTGAATTAGGTTCCATTAGGGTCATTATACTGGTCTATACTGGGCAAACTGACCTGAAACAAATTGTTTCACAAAATAATAAAATGATATTATTTTATTTTCATGGATCAGTGAAACACTTCAATATCATGAATGCTTGCAGTGTAGTAGATCTAATAATATTAAAAGCAGAACCAGATTGTTAAAGTAGTCTTACTAATTATGTGATGACGTGGTCAATAACATTTTTCAAAGCAGTCATCTCTATCAAAGGAAACAGAAGAAGTTTGCACACAAGCTACTTGACTACTTCGATGTATGTTATCTATCATGGAAAAGTAGTTAATTGCTTTGTGGGCTAGACTCAGTATAGATTCGCTTGAGTTCCAAATATGGCTGTACATGTGCTTTGAGAGTTTTTGTCCCGATTGGCTTTTTTCAACTGCAGTTGGAGCACATTTTGTTTCCTACGGATAATTGTTTAGTAAAACGCAAAAAGGTGAAAAACGTCATGAAGTTATTACCTCCGTATTATTTCAAGCACCTCATGAGCATATAGTTCAAGTAAAGTAACGCCGTTATCGGTTAAGTTTGTTTCGGCGGTTCTCTATCATCGATCATCGGCCATATTGGATTTTTATGGAGGTTTCCGCTGACAACTCGTTTCCAGACTTCCGTTCCCCGTTCCCCGCTCCCCGCTCCCCGTTCCCCGTTTTAGTAACATCCAACGTGACATTAACACAACACTTTCTGTCATCATGTCATTATTTTGCTGCCGTTCTCTTTGCCTTTGTATTTCTCTTTCGCGTTGCCTTTGTCTGTTCATTCGGCTCTGTCTCGTTCTACGTAGAAAATTATAGTGAAAAACGCCGACAAGTATACTTGCCGGCGTTTTTCACTATAATTTTCTCTCCTTCTTCTCGCTCTGACTCTTTCTACTTGCTTTCTTTTTTTCAAAACCAGTTGCGCGATATAATTGCGCGACGTTGCGCCATGCGATTTCCCGCCCAAAAAAATCTGTACTTTCCCCTACCCCAAGAGTCCATGCGGACTACATTCAGATTTTTATTTGGCAAGAAAGACAAGCTGTGTTTAAACCAAATTAGCATTTATAATTTTGATTGAACTAAAACAAAGATAACTAGAGTGTTATGGAATGCATTCAAATTGTCATTCTGTACACCGTCAAGAGATATTTTTCAACTATTTTCCACAGCTATAGATAATAATTACATCTAACAAAACATTTGAGGAACAATAACCTACACTTTATTCAAGTTTTAATGTGTTTGAAAGTACTGCAACATAACTGGGCTACAACCTATACTTCCATTTTCTGAATGTTGTTTGTACTATGTGCTACAATGTACATAACTGACTTTCGGGAAAAAAAGTTCCCTGGTATAAAAGTACTGTTTATAAATAAGACATTTTCTGGTCTTCTCCTTTGGTATCACTTGCCCTTGTTGATTCCAGATTTTTCTTTCATTTTCTCCAATTCCTGTCTCTTCTTTTCCTTGTCCAATTTTTGGAAAGCCTGAATAAAAAAGAAATAAATAATATACATTTGATTTGACTAAAGGAAAGTAGAACCTTGATATGAAGAAAAGCCGAGGGAATTGCAAAATAGTTTAAGTTTGATCAGCCAGAAAATAATATTATTTTGGTTCTATTGTCTTTTGTTTCCCATGAAAGAGGCCAGGAGTCATGCTGTCTAAGTGACAGCCCTGCCTTGAACAAATAATATTGTTAGTCTACTTTATCCTTGGTAGATTGGTAGTAGAGAACGACAAGATAGCGATTGCAGACGTTGAAGCCTGACAGATGATCACAAGCATTTTTGGCATCAAAGATATCTTCATACACTACAAATGCTGTGCCTCTTGTTTCTGGTGCATTACCACTGCAATTTAAGAGCAACAAATCAAGTTGTGGCTTTACCTCAAAATTAGCAGACAAAATGGTCTCACTGACAGGGCAGCAAGAAAGTGAATATGAGTGCCAATAAAGAGGATTCCCGGCATTGCCTTGAGTTTAACCTTTTCCTAACTTACAACTTAGCCATATTGCAACAGTAACTGTAAGTGTTGTAATATGAACTCGAACTATCTTTCGATAATTTGATTGCACTGACAGCTGTAAATGGCTGTGAACGCCAAACATTCTTGAACTCCATAATTCCTATCACTAAAAAAATAAATAGCTTTTATTGTAGACCATTGCTTTCATCACAACTGTGTTAAATACTTCCTTACTTCTCTAAAAAATGTCATTAAAACAGCCGTTAAGGTCTTCAAAGTGCCTAACTCATAACATGTCCTGTGAGTTCTGTATTGATTGTGAATCAGTAGTTGAAAAGTAAAAATCATGTGTATTGCATATGCCAGAGTTATTCAAATTTTCTTCATCGATCCAACCAAAGGACATAAAAATAAAAGTGAGGTAAGAAAAAGATGAAGAAAAAGAAAAGTAAAAATAAGCAATTGATGTTTATACAAATGCTCTTCATTAGAAACACAACAGTGTATGAAAAAAAAATTAGGGAACAGCATGTTTATACAAACACTTAAAGCAAAATTTGTTGTATCGTGCTGCGCGTATCGCAAAGTTCGACGGGATTTTGGGTTTTTCTCTTCTGTCAATCATTTGAGTGAAGGCAGGGTTAATGCAAATCAGACAGTAACATGCTTTCCCAGCTTGGCTGAGAATGACTCTAGACTGCTCAGGAATAGCAAAGGAAATCCCAATGGTGAGTGGATTTTTTTGTCGAAGGAAGGAAGGAGGCAGATGTTGCTTTATTCTTACAAGTGACAAGAATAAGAAAGATCAGTAAAACCTACGAAGCAAACTTAACTACTCGACTATTGCCTGAAACAGGACGATCACAAAGCAACGAACCTTGAAACACGAAACAAACAAAACAGACCGAAATCCACCAATCACAAATAATAAAAACCAGGACCTTTTGAACTCATGCAAGTAAACATGTGTTTCCTAAGAGGTCCACTAAGATGATTGATGGAACAGAAAAACCCAAACTTCCTTCGAATTTTGCAATATACTTGCCGGCGTTTTTCACTATAATTTTCTCTCCTTCTTCTCGCTCTGACTCTTTCTACTTGCTTTCTTTTTTTCAAAACCAGTTGCGCGATATAATTGCGCGACGTTGCGCCATGCGATTTCCCGCCCAAAAAAATCTGTACTTTCCCCTACCCCAAGAGTCCATGCGGACTACTTTCCACTACCCGGAAAGTCCGTACGGACGGACGTACGCTACGTCATAACCAAATTTTCTGGGATGGATAGTTTACCAAATTTTCTTACCCATGGTGCTCCGCTTCGCGCGCGCGGGAGCTCCGCTATAAGCTATTATTAAAAACTGAATCATTGGATAATGCAATTCTAGCATTTTGATTGGCTTAGCCGTTATGGTATATGAGCTAATATACCATGCTCTCCATATATGGTCGGTGTACGCGTCAGTTTAAAGTTGGAAGCTAGCTGAGATTTTTGTTTCGCGAAGGATAGAGCGGCGCCCGAAGCAAATCGTTTTAATGCATTTCTTAGAATACTAGAAATGCAATTTCGTCGAAAGAAAAAAGACAAAAACAAACAAAAAAGCCACAAGAGCTTGTTTGAAAGTTTATCGAAAAACACATGAAAACACATGGAACAAAAAGTACCTTGACCAGCTACGAAAGAAGACAAGTGTTGTTTCTTCATGATCGCGAAGCCATTCGCCGATCGAGTCACTCGCCGATAGATAAGTGCGGCTCGTTTATCCGACATCAAGAATATAAATCACAAGTAACCAGCTACAAATACAGGCTATGCAGCCATTCACTAGAGCAATCGAGGCGGCAGTATAGCTTCTTTTCTCGTTCAGCAAAACCAGCTTGTGGCTTCAAACAACTTCATAACAAGCGACCGAGGTAATAGTTTTTCTCCGTTGTTCTTACTTTTATAACTGCACCGAAAATCCAAATTCACAGTAATTTCGACGGCTGTCACTTAAAAATTCTTTTCCTTCACATTATCTGCCATGTTTTTTTAGCTGTTCTCCTGTGTAAAATCCTAGAATCTCGATGAGTTTTTAAAAAACTAATGTTCATCCCTACAATGTTTTGATTTTTCATTCATACAGTCCAGGCGAGTCCGTTCGCGCGTTGACAGTTTTGATAGACGTGTGACATGTGAATAGCGGAAGTCCCTTGTCTTTTCCGGTTTGTTCTAGTATTTTGTGGGCGTTTTTAATAAAACAATTATTCCACTCGCGCTTGTTGGATATGAGATGATTATAGCCAACTCGGCGCTACGCTCCTCGTTGGCTATCTATCATCTCATATCCAACGCGCCCTCGTGGAATAATTGTTAAATATAACACTAGTCGATCGTTTACTAGCCTGCGAGCAAGCTCTCCCGACGCTCTTGTGTCGGGGTGGGAAAAGGAAGGTGAACGGGCAAGGGCCAATTCCAAAAACACAACACGTTCACGATCAGCAGATGTTTTCACTATTAACGACCCATAAAAGTAAATTCCTACAAAGAGCGAAAAAATAATAGCTACAATACAGAAAAACTACTTTAAGGCGACTGCAAAGTGAGATTAATGAAAAACGATGAAAACGAAGCTGCTTACCAAATGCTGAGGATGACAAATCTACTTCCACTAATGCTGTTGCACTAATAGACGCATAAACTGGTAAAAAATAAGGGCGAGATAACAAACTATAACGAAATTTCCATACAGTAGGTAACAAAGGAGCGTAATTAACAAAATACCGGAGAGCGAAAAGAAAAAGAATACACGATATCAAGTAAGTGAGAAAACGAAAAACAAAAGGAAAAAATTTGCCGCAACATCCTGGGGGGTTTGACTGAATTTAACTGATTCAGCAAAATAAATACGAGGAAAATTTAAAACTAAGAGTCCGCCAATTAGAACCTGGTCATTTGAATCAGTCTCTAAAACTCTCAAGTTTCGATAAACACAGTTTTAGACAGCTTCCTCCACCAAACATAGCTTAGAAATTGGTCTAGTTAGAGTAGAGTTCTTCGTCTTAATTTCTGCCACACGGACTTTACCGTCTCGTCCTGGAAAAGTCTTGATAACACGATCAAAGAGCCAAAATCCTCGCGGGGAGTTGTTATCCACAACAAGAACTACATCTCCGATCTTTAAGTTGTCTTTCTCGCGTATCCACTTCTGGCGTTGTTGCAGAGTTGGGATGTACTCTCGTATCCATCTTTTCCTAAAACAATCAGCCAGAAATTGCGCTCTTCTCCATTGGTTCCTTCTGTAAAGATCCTCGCGGTAATGTTCTCGTGACATTATACATGTAGCCACTTTAAGTTGATCCTTAAATATTTATTCCTCAGAACTTTTATTAAGAATCCTAGTGGCAGGAGAAAGAGCTAGAAAGGTGTAACATTACCGGAGAATATGTTGAATGAGGCTCAACGTGTGAATAAAAAATATTCATAAGCTACCGAAAGTTAGTCGGAGAATTCTGCATAGTAAATGGAGAATTCTCCAATCTCTGATGCCTGATGAACACGCTGATTCCTTTTACAGCGAAATTCATTGCATCGCGCTGTGCATTTTGCAACATTCGAAGGAAGTTTGGGTTTTTCTGTTCCATCAATCATCTTAGTGGACCTCTTAGGAAACACATGTTTACTTGCATGAGTTCAAAAGGTCCTGGTTTTTATTATTTGTGATTGGTGGATTTCGGTCTGTTTTGTTTGTTTCGTGTTTCAAGGTTCGTTGCTTTGTGATCGTCCTGTTTCAGGCAATAGTCGAGTAGTTAAGTTTGCTTCGTAGGTTTTACTGATCTTTCTTATTCTTGTCACTTGTAAGAATAAAGCAACATCTGCCTCCTTCCTTCCTTCGACAAAAAAATCCACTCACCATTGGGATTTCCTTTGCTATTCCTGAGCAGTCTAGAGTCATTCTCAGCCAAGCTGGGAAAGCATGTTACTGTCTGATTTGCATTAACCCTGCCTTCACTCAAATGATTGACAGAAGAGAAAAACCCAAAATCCCGTCGAACTTTGCGATACGCGCAGCACGATACAACAAATTTTGCTTTAAGTGTTTGTATAAACATGCTGTTCCCTAATTTTTTTTTCATACACTGTTGTGTTTCTAATGAAGAGCATTTGTATAAACATCAATTGCTTATTTTTACTTTTCTTTTTCTTCATCTTTTTCTTACCTCACTTTTATTTTTATGTCCTTTGGTTGGATCGATGAAGAAAATTTGAATAACTCTGGCATATGCAATACACATGATTTTTACTTTTCAACTACTGATTCACAATCAATACAGAACTCACAGGACATGTTATGAGTTAGGCACTTTGAAGACCTTAACGGCTGTTTTAATGACATTTTTTAGAGAAGTAAGGAAGTATTTAACACAGTTGTGATGAAAGCAATGGTCTACAATAAAAGCTATTTATTTTTTTAGTGATAGGAATTATGGAGTTCAAGAATGTTTGGCGTTCACAGCCATTTACAGCTGTCAGTGCAATCAAATTATCGAAAGATAGTTCGAGTTCATATTACAACACTTACAGTTACTGTTGCAATATGGCTAAGTTGTAAGTTAGGAAAAGGTTAAACTCAAGGCAATGCCGGGAATCCTCTTTATTGGCACTCATATTCACTTTCTTGCTGCCCTGTCAGTGAGACCATTTTGTCTGCTAATTTTGAGGTAAAGCCACAACTTGATTTGTTGCTCTTAAATTGCAGTGGTAATGCACCAGAAACAAGAGGCACAGCATTTGTAGTGTATGAAGATATCTTTGATGCCAAAAATGCTTGTGATCATCTGTCAGGCTTCAACGTCTGCAATCGCTATCTTGTCGTTCTCTACTACCAATCTACCAAGGATAAAGTAGACTAACAATATTATTTGTTCAAGGCAGGGCTGTCACTTAGACAGCATGACTCCTGGCCTCTTTCATGGGAAACAAAAAGACAATAGAACCAAAATAATATTATTTTCTGGCTGATCAAACTTAAACTATTTTGCAATTCCCTCGGCTTTTCTTCATATCAAGGTTCTACTTTCCTTTAGTCAAATCAAATGTATATTATTTATTTCTTTTTTATTCAGGCTTTCCAAAAATTGGACAAGGAAAAGAAGAGACAGGAATTGGAGAAAATGAAAGAAAAATCTGGAATCAACAAGGGCAAGTGATACCAAAGGAGAAGACCAGAAAATGTCTTATTTATAAACAGTACTTTTATACCAGGGAACTTTTTTTCCCGAAAGTCAGTTATGTACATTGTAGCACATAGTACAAACAACATTCAGAAAATGGAAGTATAGGTTGTAGCCCAGTTATGTTGCAGTACTTTCAAACACATTAAAACTTGAATAAAGTGTAGGTTATTGTTCCTCAAATGTTTTGTTAGATGTAATTATTATCTATAGCTGTGGAAAATAGTTGAAAAATATCTCTTGACGGTGTACAGAATGACAATTTGAATGCATTCCATAACACTCTAGTTATCTTTGTTTTAGTTCAATCAAAATTATAAATGCTAATTTGGTTTAAACATAGCTTGTCTTTCTTGCCAAATAAAAATCTGAATGTTGCAGAACACATACCGTAAATCCTCTGGAACGCTGTGTAACCAGGGCCACATAGACAAAGTTGACCAATCAGATTAAAGGGAAGGAACAATACACTCCAAGAAAGTTAGTTGTGGGCCAGTCAGCAGCTCGTAAGAAAACAATAAGTTACTCAAAGCACAAAATTATAATATTGATAGCAAACGTTTTTCAAGAAAGCAAAATGTTTCACCAGACAATGTTTTTCCGTTCGAATCTTAACATATTATACCCAGGAGACATATTTGTTTTTGGCACAAGCTGTTATTTTGTCATCTACCAGCAATTTCTTCGCAACCATTGCCGTTCTGTGCAACTGACATCACAACCTCTAGTCAAAAATTTAAATAACATCTATGTTTTTTTGCCTGCATCATTCACTGTAACGGACCTCTCAGGAAACACAGGCTTTCTGCTGCAGGTTCAAAAGGTCACGTCTGTAGGCTGTAATTGGTTGATTTCGATCCATATGGTCGGCCATTTGTTTCAAAATTATGACACGATATACGTGTGGTTTTTTCCCACGTATACTTGCAATCATTCCTGCTACACGATATACCTGCGTTTTTTTGTCACGTATACTTGCGTTTTATTCCCAAGTATATGAGCATTTTCTAACAAACGCGCATATATATGCGCACAAAAAAACTCATACATATGCGTTACAAACAAGCATGTGGTATATGCGGTCGCAGAAAGTCGTCGTATAAGAGGCACCGAATTATACCGTCAGCAAAAAACCCCTTCATGTACGATGGAGCTGAAAAGTAACTTCAGTTTGAATCAAGCATGGCTGCAATGACCGCGTTAATTTCGAGCAAGATTTGGTTCTTATTCATTGCCCTCACAGTAGTGGTGGTTGTTGGCTCCCCGACAACGGATTTGTTGGAATCCGTGGATTGTCTCTTGAGAGACTGTGTACGCTATTTCACAAATGCTGACCGAAACAACGATCGATTCAGTTAGAAATTAGCGTCAGACAGGCAAAACACGACTCATAAGCTCTTGATAATGTGAAAGATGACCTTGAGAGTCTGCTTGAACAGATTGGTTTTTCTTCTTTTCTCTCTCGCGCGCGAATTATCACCTTTTCGCCTCCACGAACACGTTCTAAGCCTCCTAGTCTCGAAGCTTGTTATCATTTCCCTGGTATTCTCACACTTTAATAGCCGTCCACCTGCCTCTCTTTCGTTCGAGCTCCTCCACTTTAATTGTGATTTTCATGGTTCTCTAACTCGTTCTCGTTCAACTTGCATAAAATGTCCCTGAGCTATCAACTTGCTATTAGTTCTCAAGCCCCGATTATTTGGAAGGATAGTTTATCTATAACTTCAGTTAGGCGTTTTTTTGCAGCCAATGGCAAATCCGTGTTTTTCATTATAGCAGCTAGTTTTGCTCTCTGCATTATAGTAGCAACTGACGAGGAACTGCATTCTTGCAGAATTCATAACATTCGCATAAACACAACAGTAAATTCCAACGAAGGAACAACAAGACATTGCGCTTTTGTTTAAAGACTCACTTCTGATCTCCAAAACCATTAAATGGACTGCCTCAGGCTATCAGCGGTTAGAGAATGATCTTAAGAGCATAATTCTCCATACTTGGTCGGTAGCTTTAGTTTAAGCTACCGCGTACAACTCAAATCTGAAGATCTCAGTCACTATTCGTGAAAACTCAAAATCCTTGAAACCACACTTATGAGCTGGGCCCAGCGTCAAACTGACATAGGAGCCCGAGAGGGGCGAGGGGCGGGGGGGGGTACTCAACAAATTCTTATACGGCGGAGGCCCACCCCTTAACCTTTTACGTACCATTTTTCACGATTTCGTATACCTTCTATTGACAAATGGTATACTCTTTTCACATACCTTGCTTAGAACTTTGTACCCCTTTTAACTGCTGGAAACCCGCACTGTCATAAAATAGGAATCAGTCAGAAATGTAGAACGCTTTCTCGACGGGTAAGGGGTTGGACCTCGGGGTGGAGCCTCCACGTACAAATATTTGTTAAGTACCTCTCCGGGATTTCGGGCGGAGCCTCCCCGTATAGGCCATCATAGGGAGTACCCTCCCCACGGGCATAGCTAGAAATAATCACATTTCCGGTCAAAGAAACTTACTTGCATGAATGTAGTTATTCCGCAGATCCAGGATTTGCGGAGAAAACCATAGAGACTAAAATCTTTATTTAGCCGTAATACTAAATCTGTGGTCAACTCCCAGCAGGAACACCTAAAGAACCATAAACCACAGGAAATGATTACTCAGTATGCATGTAATTCTCAGTAGTGTTTAGTAACTTTAGCTTTATTATTCCAACGTTCATATAGTACAAAACTCAGTAAAGCCAAAGCCGGGGGCTTATACGACCTGTAGTCAAAATGACAGAAATTATTTTATGTAGAAATGAATCCACTGAAGGCTAAATTTCAAAACTAAAGAAACAAGATACAAAACTTAGATTAGGTAATGCAAGCAGTCCTATAGCAGAGATAAAACTAGAAGTACAAGTGACAAACAAACTAACAATAAACTATGATAATCCTGCGATAATTCAACCCAGGCTTAAAAAGTAAAGTTTTAGTTTCTATTTAAAACCAGTGGTGGTAAGGCTGTTACGGACAGTCAAGGGTATATCAGTAGGATATCCTTGGCCAAATAATCGGGGCTTGAGAACTAATAGCAAGTTGATAGCTCAGGGACATTTTATGCAAGTTGAACGAGAACGAGTTAGATAACCATGAAAATCACAATTAAAGTAGTGGAGGAGCTCTAAGGAAAGAGAGGCAGCTGGAAGGCTATTAAAGTGTGAGAATACCAGGGAAATGATAACAAGCTTCGAGACTAGGAGGCTTAGAACGTGTTCGTGGAGGCGAAAAGGTGATAATTCGCGCGCGAGAGAGAAAAGAAGAAAAACCAATCTGTTCAAGCAGACTCTCAAGGTCATGTTTCACATTATCAAGAGCTTATGAGTCGTGTTTTGCCTGTCGGACGCTAATTTCTAACTGAATCGATCGTTGTTTCGGTCAGCATTTGTGAAATAGCGTACACAGTCCCTCAAGAGACAATCCACGGATTCCAACAAATCCGTTGTCGGCGAGCCAACAACCACTACTACTGTGAGGGCAATGAATAAGAACCAAATCTTGCTCGAAATTAACCACAACACTTGCCTTCCATCAAGTATTCTTCCAGCAGGGGAGGGTGGCTTTGGGCAAATGATGTATCGGTCCCTAGAAAGGTCACCCCAGGACTCCCGGGATGGAATTTTTTTGTACAGTGCCCAGGCCTCATTTTCTTGGCCGCGCGTTGATCTGGCCCGGCTGCTTCGGCGAGTGTATTTTCGGTGTGTTTGGATTATATTCTTCGAGTTTGTCCAAGTCTGTGGGATTCGTTTCTCTATCTGGGAAAGCTTCATTGGTTTCTATATCTGCTGCTATCCTATTTCTACGATCCTGGCATGTTTATCTTCCGTTGGAGTTCGAATTTCGTGGAAAAAGTTGTGTTGAATGAGAGCATGTCGGCGAAAATGGCACCTCGTGTTTCCTACCTTGTATATTATTATTGTAGATAGAGTAAATTTGAACAAATTACTGCAAATTATCACGAAACTTCGTTGGAGCAATAAGGACAACAACAATTAACTGCAGAGTAAGTTTCATTGATCTTTATTTAGTATTTCCTAGAAATTTTAGGATGATATTTTTACCCCATACAAACACTGTAATTTTACTGGAACCGTACTGTGGTACTATCACAGAGCCTGGGTTACCTGTGAATTAACGCGGCCATTGCGGCCATGCTTGATTCAAACTGAAGTTACTTTTCAGCTCCGTCGTACATGAAGGGGTTTCTTGCTGACGGTATAATTCGGTGCCTCTTATACGACGACTTTCTGTGACCCCATATACCACATGCTTGTTTGTAACGCATATATATGGACTTTTTTGTGCGCATATATATGCACGTTTGTAAGAAAATGGTCATATACTTGGGAATAAAACGCAAGTATACGTGACAAAAAAACGCACGTATATCGTGTAGCAGGAATGATTGCAAGTATACGTGGGAAAAAACCACACGTATATCGTGTCATAATTTTGAAACAAATGGCCGACCATAGTATGATCCATGTTGTTTATTTCGATTTTAATGACTGGGGACTAACTTTCTCAGAATGTATCGTTATTTTCCTGTAATCCGATTGGTCAACTTTGTCGGGGTGGCCCCGTTATCGTAGCCGCACTGTAAGACTCTTGTTCGACTAAGGGTGAATGTTTTACTCTTCATCGGTGGAAGAAAATTCATGGTTAGCCAGGCGTGAACAATTTAATCATTCATGTCTCGACAGGGTCTGGAAAACAACTGCAAATGTTGATGATGAACCAGTATGAATTCTCGGACTGTTTCTGATTGGCTAAGAGATTTTTGACACCGAAGGTAGATCTGTAAATAGTCTGAAAGTGTTATACGCTGTGACCAAGACCCTTAGAAGGAGGTGGAGATCCAATCTTGTGTTTACTCACAAAATTCTCTTTAACCCACCGTTTTACCCAATAAACCCATCAAAAGATAAACAATTATCGTGGATGGGTTGTAATTAAAGATTTGAAACTTTCGCTACAGAGTGAGCTGAGAGAAGGACTAGATACCCCATCGTGTTTTCGTCAACAAACTACTGACAACTTTTGATCTCCTTAACATTATTTTTTTATTGTGTGTGCAGTATATATTACTACAAATTAACTACTAAGACTACGTCCACGTGGCACTGGACGAATTTTCAACTGACTGAAAAGTTTGACCAGACACTCCGTTTACATGGGACCATTCAATATTTTTGCTCTGTTCACACGGAACTTTCAACAGGTAGGCGCCCAATTTTTTGTAAGGTTAAGGTGGTTCCGTGTGCAACCACTTGAAAATTTGTCTCTTGCCATGAGAACGTAGCCTAAGAAAGCATTAATTAGAGCGATTTTCTTATGACCTTGGAATGAAAACGCGCGAACAAAACAAACAACAAATGAACGGAAATAGAGCGATTTGGTTGGTTTGTCGAACGGATACAAACGCGTGTGGCTTTTGGTCGGTTAAGCGAACGTTCGGGTGAAAAAACTTCATGCCTGAGAACTTTCTAGAAATCAATCGATACTTCGCTTTGACGTCATACTGCAACACGATTGGCTACTCGAACAATGCCTTTCTTTGGCAGAAAATGAAGAGTCCATGTTTTGAACTTTTCATCCATTGGCTGATAAAACAAATAACTAACACTAACCGAAACCATGTTTCAAGGTCGTACGAAAATCACTCTAACCTGATCTTTTCATACTTTTGTAGGTACTACGTTCCCCAGGAGTGATAGACTCCAGATTCTCTCGTAGACTACAAGCAGTCTCTCTTTTCTCTTAGTCTGTCGAGCTGTGACTGAGGGCACCCTCTTTTCTCGTCCCGCTCAACACACGCGTGTGTGCACTCCACGCACTAAATTCGGAGCTGAAGAGAGACTGCTTGCCGCCAAAAGACCTTTCTACATTGTAGCTTGTACGTTTTGTTTTCCCAATTCAGACCACGTGATGTTCTCCAGGGAATTTGCCTTTTGTCCTTTCATAATTGCTGCACAGATTAGCTACCATCACGTAGTCTGAAAAGCGAAAACAAAAGATACAAGCTAACAAGGTCTATTATAATGTGACGCGTTTAAGAACCCAGAACAACTGTTCGCTAGTTTAAAGCCAATATTAAAACTGATAAAATCACAAGTCTATTACAACACTTAAAGTAATCAACGTGGACCCATCTTGTCTTGGGGTGCGCTCATGCTCATGCTCTTGGGATGAGCATGATATTGACAGAGTTTTCAGCCTGAGCTTTAAAGTTGGAATGCTTCCATTGCCGAAAACAAGGGACGTTTGAAACTTTTACTTAGCTTGAACAAGTGAAAAATTAATGGCTGTATATGTCAAGTAAGACGACGTAGTATGGAATTTTGGGAATGGGGGCTGTGTGTCGGGTCTGAGTACAGTAGCGTTAACTGTTTCTCTGAACTTAACCATTTGAAACACTGCAAGCACACTTCTTAGTCTTACGATTTGAAATAATTAACAAAGAGTAATAATTTACACATTCAAAGAACGATTCTCTGAACGCGATTATTTACAGTTGGTAGAAATTTATCTCAGTTTTTTGAGTCCCCTATTAATACCAGTTTTTCTGACTCTACACATTGTTGTTTCATTATTGGGATACCTGTGGCAAAGCCCATAGTTATCTTATTTCTGTAATTGCAGTCCCAAATTAGCCTTCTAACACAGCCGTCTCTCCCTGCTTCACACCACTTTGGACGTTTCGCCGGCTGTACGTATTCGCAGATAGGCCAAAATTTCTAAGCTTATAACTCTTAAAAATATGGAAACGAGGCAGGTATGTTTCCCTGCTAGCAAGAGTCTAGGTTTCTGTCTTGACGAGCTAAAAGTAGAGGTAGAACTTTTAGCACATGTGCCAAGAGTAACTAAAAAGTAGGCTCTGCAAGCAGAGAACTACTTTTTTTTTCTCACTTTAATTTTTAGATTTTGTAACATATTCTTCTCTCACATAATTAGTAACCAAAGATTCTTCAACCAACTTCGAAGAGGAAGTTACTTTTGATTCAAATAACAGGGAAGCCCATGGACTCAAAATTCTAAGCTTGATTATATCTACATTCATCACCCCGGAAAACTACTATTATCGGTTAAATACAAGTGAAATAAGAATCTAATTATAATTAAGTGAGATAATGGATAAAATCGAACTACCATTGCGAAAAAATTAGGAAATTATGATGTCACTGATACGTTATACGTTGTGCGAGATGACGACGTTTTACCAATGATATCATAGTCCAGTTGTGTTTTTGAGTGTGATTAAAACTCAATCTTGGATGTTTTAAAAAATTAAAAAATAAACAGCTTTCCGGCTCCAGAAATTACTTAGCCTCCCTGCAGACGTCCTTTGGGGTTCGCTTGTCACGCATGACAAACGAACCCCAAAGGACGTCTGCGGGGAGGCTAGTAATTACTGGGACTTTCATGAAACAGCCTTTTGAGGGAATTTGTGTTTCACAATAGAAATTATATGGAGGCTGAAAAAAGTTTAACTTGAGTCTGTGATCAATTAAAGGCTAGTAACTGGTCAGCGGAAAACCGTCAAAAGTAAATGACCTAGCCTGCGAAAACATCCGTTTCTCCTAGCTCTTCGCCGCTGGGGACGTTTCGCGCGGAGGGACGTCTGCGACTCAGCAACAGAAATTCCATACTGATGACCATCAGCATGGAATTTCTGTCGCTGAGTCGCAGACGTTCCTCCGCGCGAAACGTCCCCAGCGGCGAAGAGCGAGGAGAAACGGATGTTTTCGCAGGCTATAAATGACTTCAAAAAGTTGTTGGACTTGTTATTCGCCGCCAGTAACCTCATATTTGACTTAGGTCTAAACGTTTAGATCCAAGTCAAATGTTTTCGGATTTGTATGGAGTCATCAGAGCATAACTGGGCTAACACCTCACAGACAATTTGTCCCGAAATGCTAGTTTTTGGCAAGTAGGCCTCTTGGATGTTGCTCTTTTCAGAATATCCTGACAAATCCCATAATTTCACAACTTAACACTTTACTCTTACCATATTTCATTTCTTACTATTCCACCGCATTTACAATTAATCAGTTCTTCAACCACGACGCCGAAGTGTACGCTCCGTAGCATCTTGTTTCTTAGTGATAGGTAAACTTCGCTTTTATGGCAAATCAACATTAAATTGTTCGAAGGAAAGTCAAAATTCAGTTTTAGGAGGGAGGTAGTTAAAGAAGACTTTTATTTTCGGTTTATTAATTTCCTGCGGCGGCCTTCGAAAAAAAGTATTACTTGGAAAATTGAAATGAGCGAATATACATTCCAATTCCTGATATAGTTACTCTTTCTTTTCACATTTTATACAATTTGGAATCTGCTATAACTGAGGTCGGTTATCTTGCTATAACGGTGCAGGTTCAGGAGATCGTTCTTAGAGCACTTTCTATTTGTCAGAACTGACCGGCCAGACCATTCCAGTCATAATGAGATTTTCACTTTTAATCAAAACTATCCAGCCAGATCAGTCAAATCCTAAATAGCATGCACGAAGGAGATGGCTTTTCAACAAAAACCCTTGGAAAAAAGCATTTCAGTTCATTTTGAAAATGAATGGTCCGAGCGGCCAGTTTTGACTGTTGGAAAGCGCCCTTAATGTCGGCTACAGGCTAATTCTAGACAACATTATTAGCAAAAATGGTTAAATTTGTCTAAAGCATGTTTCCTTGTTGTTGTTAATGAAGTGGTTCCTTCTACATTTACGGAGTTGGGTTAAGATAAAAAACCTCCACCTCATCCGGTAAGAAGTACTTGCTACCGGCCAGGATTGTGTTCGGGTCCTGCACTGCAGCAGGAGCAGGGTAGTCTATGCCAAGACGTGCTAATGAAGTCCCGTCCTCCTTAAGCAAAATGATGATCTGGTCCTCACCAAATCCTGGGCCACACCTTGAACTTGACCAGATTGCATACGATGGCCACCGCAGGTTATTAATCTTAAAAGGATCCAGTTCTTCTTTATTACTGATCGAAAAAACAAACGCATTGAAAGTGTAGCCATATCCCTCTCTGGACCCTAACAAACAGACAAAAACGCAAGGACTGACTTTTGAAAAAAAATCTAATGAATTGCTGTGGCTAGTTTCGCTCCCTGCTTGTTTTATATTCGTTATCATACAAGAATGAACATATAAACTAAAACAAAAGGCTTCTCAATGTACGGGTGGCCAATCCACCTTATCAACTTAGGAGCAACCCGCTATTACCACGCGCAATGCCCCTTATACAATTATCTTCTTTTGTCATCGGCAAGAAGAAAGACTAGTTTGAAGGGGACGATACCTTGTATCTGTAGCAACTGAAAAAAAGTTCAATGTTTGAATATATTGCTTTTCTATAAAAGATCGCTTTACTTTCATAGACATGTGAATAGCGCACTGCTCTCCAGTAACATGCGCCCATGAAGAGTTTCGTTTCCCAATACAGGAGCGTACCTACCCGCACCAGCCATAAAAAGCAATAATAAAAATTGCGGAAAAAATAAATAAACGGTAAAAAAAATTTCTCTAGAAAACAGACAGTTTTTTGGTAACTCAATCTTAACAGGCTTAACAGCAAAGAGATTTCGAGGTAGTATCGGTTTCGCAAACTTCAACTATGCGTTGTGTTCCTCCTTGTCTAATCATTAAAACAAGCTATTTTCTTACCCCATGGAATGTCCGTGTATCCCCCAAACACGTAACTACTGTTCTTTACGATAGTGACAGTGTGGTTCTTTCCATCACAGTGACTGTGAAACTGTCTGGCATTGAAGCCATGCAAGGTAGCACGCCAGCATAGTAGCCAGTGAGAATTATTCCCAACCGCAGGCTCCAGGAATTTGTCGAAATAATAATTATAGGACTGATTTGTTGCCAATATCAATGAGCCCATGAATGCTATAAAATAAAAATGTTCAAATTGGGACCTGGGGGCCCCTTTCTCAAAAGGCTCGGTACCTTTTCGGGCCCGAAGGCAAATTTTAAACTCAAAACCTGTTGAATAGTAGCACAGTTCCTAGCTCACAAACCGGTCAATATTGCTTCGTAAACTGATAGTTTCATTGTATCATTTTCAAAATTACTGAAACTTTGATCTTGACTGATGCAAACACGGCAAACACAAAACAGATTTTCGGGCCCGAAAGTTACCGGGACTTTTGAGTAACAGGAGTACATTTCTCCAAAGTCCCGGTTACTTTTCGGACCGGAAAGCTATTTTAGGTTATCCATGTTTATATCCAAGAACAACTTTTTTTGAAATAGATTTGAAAATGACAATGAAACTATCAGTAAACGAAACAAAAATTGAATGGTTTGTGAGCTAGAAACGATGCTAGTATACAACTGATTTTGACTTTAAATGCTGCCTTCGGGGACGAAAAGATTGGGACTTTCGAGAAACGGGTCCCAGAGGCCTGTTTCTCGAAAGTCCCGGTAGCTTTTTAGGCCCGCAAAGCTATTTCGTGTTTGCCATATTTACATTCAAGATCACAGTTTCAATAATTTTGACAATTACATAATGAAACTATCAGTTAATGAAGCAAAATTGATTGATTTGTGAGCCAGAAACTGTGCTACTATTCAACAAGTTTTGATTTTAAAATTCGCCTTCGGGCCCGAAAAGTTTTTTTTGAAACGGGCCCCTGGCCCCTCTCTCGAAACTTGCAGGTTGCATGAGTACTACTCTTCTGATTGGATAAAATTACGCGCGAGTCACGCCATACACGTCATTTATCAACTCGGACCCGTAAAACGCGCAACTTACACAGACTTTGTTGCAGAAATTAGAACTACTCTCTACTTTCTGCGATAACCTTTCGCATGATGACCTGCGAAAACCTGAATCGTTGCAAGATAGGTTTGATTCGCGGGTGGTAAAACGCGCAGCATCACCGTTCAACTCGTCTTGTAGCAAAGTCGCAAAACAGGTTGCACGTTGTTGTTGCCCGACTTTACCGTACCTTTGTTCAAGGTGGGTTCAGATTTTAAAGTGAGTGGGGGTCCTGGTTATCCAGACCCTAAAATAAAGTCCCCTAGAATTTACTGAGTTGAGATCTTCTTCGGTAAACATTAAGGACTTTCAAGGACCATAAACCAATTTCAACTACTTCTAAGGCCTTGAAATCAAACTCCCGAAATTTAAGGGTTTTCAAAACAAGTACTGACCCTGATTTACGTTATACCTGGTTTAGAATAAAAAGTCCTTAAAACTAACAAGAAAACTTAACAGAAAAGACTTTGCAACTAACCACCAACCTGTACAGTTGTAACCATTTCCTCTGTACCCTGGTTTGCAACTACAGTAAAAGGAACTTTGGGTATTAATGCAGCTGGCATTGTCGCTACAATTGTGGGAGTTCATCTGACATTCGTCTAAGTCTGAAATAAAATGTTATAAGTGTTTTCAAGACGAAAACATGCCTGAACATTTTTAGTGTAACTTTTTTGCCATAAAAAGTCGTTAAAACTAAAGAAAAAATAGAAAAGACTTTACAAGCACGTACATGAACAGTTGTAGCCATTTCCTCTGTACCCTGGTTTGCAACTACAGTTAAAGGAACCTTCGGTGTTAATGCAGGTGGCATTGTTGCTACAATTGTGAGTGCTCATCTGGCATTCGTCTACGTCTGAAATAAAATGTTATAAGAGTTTTCATGACGAAAACGAACTCTGAAATTACATTATCCCTGAACATTTTTTGTGTGATATTTTTGTCATAAAAAGTCGTTAAAGCTAAAGAAAAAATAGAAAAGACTTTGCAAGCACGTACCTGAACAGTTGTAGCTATTTCCTCTGTACCCTGGTTTGCAACTACAGTTAAAGGCTCCCTCGGTGTTAATGCAGGTGGCGTTGTCGCTACAATTGTGAGAGCTGATCTGGCATTCGTCTACGTCTGAAATAAAATGTTAGGAGAGTTTTCAAGAAGCGCACGAACTCTAGCATAAATTATGCCTGAACATTTTGTTGTGATTTTTTTGCAATAAAAAGTTTTTGAAAACTAAATATAAAGAAAAAAGAGAAAATACTTTCCAGGCACCTACCTGAACAATTGTAGCCATTTCCTCTGTACCCTGGTTTGCAACTACAGTTAAAGGAACCTTCGGTGTTAAAGCATGTGGCATTGTCGCTACAATTGTGAGTGCTCATGTGGCATTCGTCTACGTCTGAAATAAAATGTTATAAGTGTTTTCAAGACGAAAACGAACTCTGAAATCATATTATGCCTGGACATTTTTAGTGTAATTTTTTTGTTATAAAAAGTCGTTAAAACTAAAGAAAAAATAGAAAAGACTTTGCAAGCACGTACCTGAACAGTTGTAGCCATTTCCTCTGTACCCTGGTTTGCAACTACAGATAAAGGTTCCCTCGGTGTTAATGCAGGTGGCATTGTCGCTACAATTGTGAGAGCTGATCTGGCATTCGTCTACGTCTGAAATAAAATGTTAGGAGAGTTTTCAAGAAGCGCACGAACTCTAGCATAAATTATGCCTGAACATTTTGTTGTGATTTTTTTGCAATAAAAAGTTTTTGAAAACTAAAGAAAAAAGAGAAAATACTTTCCAGGCACCTACCTGAACAATTGTAGCCATTTCCTCTGTACCCTGGTTTGCAACTACAGTTAAAGGAACCTTCGGTGTTAAAGCATGTGGCATTGTCGCTACAATTGTGAGTGCTCATGTGGCATTCGTCTACGTCTGAAATAAAATGTTATAAGTGTTTTCAAGACGAAAACGAACTCTGAAATCATATTATGCCTGGACATTTTTAGTGTAATTTTTTTGTTATAAAAAGTCTTTAAAACTAAAGAAAAAATAGAAAAGAATTTGCAAGCACGTACCTGAACAGTTGTAGCCATTTCCTCTGTACCCTGGTTTGCAAATGCAGTTAAAGGAACCTTCGGTGTTAATGCAGGTGGCATTGTCGCTACAATTGTGAGAGCTGATCTGGCATTCGTCTACGTCTGAAATAAAATGTTTAAAGATGTTAACTAAATTCAATTCTACTACAAAAAAAGGTATTGAACATAACAACAAATGAAATATTTATACAAAAACAGGGAATACCAATACGAATTTGAGAATGATCTAGACAAGCGAAAAAGTTCAGGACATTTTTTTTCAAAATTTTACCTTGACATGTTTTGCCGTCACCTGTAAATCCCTCTATACATGAACAAAGATAGGAGCCAAGAGTGTTCTTGCAGTTTGCGTTGACGTCACAAACGGGTGGGGTCTTCAAGCATTCATCATCATCTAATGGTACAAACAGATTTTAGCATAGGAAATATGTGGGTTATCTCTAAGTCAAGGTCATGCAAAGTGTGATTTTATTTGAACAGCTTACAAATGTTGCGCATACAATACATGGCAATCTTATTCGATTTGCATCTTGGAACTTTGTTATCGTATTTTGGCATTCGTACGTGCTCAATTCCACCAGTAAGTCTAGGAAATAGACGGGAGAGAACAGACAGATTATCGTACCTTCTCGTCTCATATAAAACCTTAGCTCATCTGTCACAAAGTCTTCAGGTCTTTCTTCCTTGGTCTGGCTGTTAAGCTCGCACACTCTGCCCGGAATGTAAAAATTGTAACTCGCACACCTTGGGTCTCTTTCACAGGTGTTCTGGCACTCAACAATGGCCCTCACTGCAAACTCTTTGAAGGTGTGACCCTTGAGAGCTTTACCAGGAACTGATCTCTCTGAAATTTTACATTGCCCTCCTCCAGCCTCACTTCCGTATATCCCAGATATAAGACAAATTGTGAAGAGTGCCAAGGGCATCTTGAAGTCATCGGTTTCTGAAAGTTTGAAGAATTTTACACCTTATTTTTCTCAACATCAACTTCCTCTCGGGGTAAAGCGGCGCCGAAGTATTTAGAGTTCTTATCCCAAGGGCGACGTCCGGGGAGCAGTCGACAAAGTTTTATAAGGGGAAACGGGAGGGTCCGCCCCGAATAACGCCATATCACGTGTCTCCGGGAGGGCAAGAGTGTGAGGGTATTTCTCACCAGAGCTTCTCCGTTTGTAACGCCTTTCTGACGAACCACAATTATGGCGAAACAGCTGTCAACGGCTACGATAAGCCAGCTGTTCTACTGGTGCCTTATTTGTGTCTTGCAAAGCAACTTATAGGGCAGCACTCTTGTTTTTATCTTTGATGATTGCCGCCTTTCGTAATCAGTCTCGTCCACTAACCTCAAACTCTGTGGGGTGCCACCCACACCCCAGATTCTATAGAATTCTCTAGAAAATTCGCCTCGTGATGACGCTGATTGCCATAGAAAATTTCATTGATAATGCATCCCACGCAGACGTTCAGCTATGCGCAAAGTTTGGAACCGGTCAAACTCTTAGCTATGTACAAACGGACGCAACAACTCGCCCAACAATAGACTGCAAAACAGTCCGTATTTCTGGGTATTCAAGTACGCGCGAGCAGTCAAACAAAAGGTCTGGAACGAGGCTGAAAACAGAGAGCTAGACTTTTTTTTCTCTCGCCTCACACGCCCTACGGGCGGGCGTGTGAGGCTCGTGCGCTTCGCGCGCGTAAAACCCTTACGTTACGCTTTACCGATTTCTTTACTGATTTTGAGAAAAAAACCGACTGTTTTGTAGTGTAGCCCAACAATGTTGGGAGTTGTTTTGTCCGTTTGCCTCAACCAATCAGATCTCATTTGGCGCGGAAACTAGTTTCTGAGGCAAAAACTTAGGGCAGAAATATGATATTAAGCAGATTATGACACTTCTTTGGGGTAATTTTTGCCTCTTCGTTCATGTATCACGGCTATTACTCCAGTCTTAAAAGACTGGACATTTATCTACATTTTATTTGAATTCAAACATAGCTACAATTTTTTTTATTCTCAGGAGGTTATTCGTCAAACACAACACTTCATATGTAAGTTTGTGGAGTCTGATTTTCAATGGCAGGATTAGATCGCGCAAAATTCGTCTTCAATTGATTTCAAATTTTTTTGTTTATAGTTGTCATTTTAAGACCAATTTTACTCAAACTGCATTCTGAAAAATTCCAATCCAGAGTCAGTCAGTTGTGAAAATTTTGTGGCGACCAGAGGTAAATCGCTTTAAAGGCGATTGAAAATTATCAATAGCTCTCTGCGAAACTGTTTCCAACACCTTAGGAGGCTCGCACCCATTTTTCAACGTCTTACACTTTTCGTGTTTGATGCTTCATAACTTTGGCTGGAATGCATGTACGGAAAAGCCAAATTGTCAATTTTCACTACTGAAAGAACTGAACTGAACCTTAAGACAAATTTTGGATTGGTTGTGGCACTGTAAATCATTAGTTTTGATGATTAAAAAGAAAAAAGTGAAAAAAAAAACCACATTTTTTGAGCTGTAAAATTTTTAGAACATAATATTTCAAAAACGCTCTCATAGACGATACTGTTCACATCTCGCCAAGTTAAAAACAACGGTCTTAACTATCAGCACACTAGATGATTTTAATAGCTTATTGATTGATTTCGAGAAAATTCCCAATTTGTTTATTTTGCATGTCATCGTTATTCTGTTGTTATGGAAACGTACCGGCACTACAGCTTAAAAGTTATAGAACATCAAACAGAAAGGGTTAAACCTTGAAAAATGGGTGCAAGCCTCCTTAAAGGCGTTAATGTCAACGAAATTTTCACACATTTAACAAACATACTAAGAAGTTAACGCGTATGAGAAAAAGACTTCTAAGAATTCTATCAAGCCGTTCCTAAAAATTTTGACATTTCTTTTCGCCGCCGGCAAGGTTACAAATTGGGTGGATGCTATAGGAGTAGTTCTCAAGATCGAAGCAAGGAAACAAGCAATAAACTTATGGTGTGGAAACGATTGATTTTAGACATCACTATGACTCTACTTTTGAGTAATTTTAAACTCGCATAATTTATTTATCGATGCGTCTGCTACTGATAAAACCACAAATATTAAAATATTGAAATGTTTTTGTGGTTTGCTTCAATTTAAACAGAGAGATTTTTTGCGGTTAAAGTGCTTTCTGCCGGCGTTGTCATGCTGACTGTGGGTCTGTAAGATTTTCTGCACTTTTTTCAGCTGTAAAACTATTGTTTTTAGAGTTTTATGATTAAGTGGATGACTTGAAGAAGCAATTTTTTTTAACCGCGAATTTATTAAGATCGTAACAAAAGTAGCGCCTACGACTACGTATACCGCGGCGGTGACGTAAATTGAATTTTGTGATTCGTCGTTGGTATATAACCGAAGTTTAATATCCCGCTTCGTTTGACCTTTTTTCATCAGTTTACGCCAAGGGAGCCTGCACTTTTAACAAGCTTTTGAGGTCATGCTGTTTGAAGATCTGGACAAGCGTTTTGTTTTCGAACCTATGAAGTAAAACTAATTTCGATAGCTTTTGTTGTGTCTGTTTACAGTTAATTTTTTTATTATTTTTTCCAACACCTCAGAATAATTGTCTTTTCAAAAACACTGCGTGGGTTGTTTAGTGAGACTTGCTGTGCTCTAACTGAAGTCTTACACGATTATATCGGTAGAAATCTTCAAAAAGTACTTTTACATTTGCAAAAGAAAGAAAAGTACTCTTAGAATTGCAAGAAACAATTAATTAGATCAATCACACTCGACTTCTATCAGTTTTAACAGTTTTTGCCGATAGAAGTATCGCATTAAGTAAAAGACACCTCATAAAGGACTTTTTTAAACTTAGATGCAGTCCCTAACATCTTTGCTCCAGGACACGATTCGCTAACATTTATCAAACTGAGCGAGTGGGAATTAGAGAGAAATAAGAGAACGGGGTATCCAACTACCAAATTTTTCCAAATACGTCAGAAATGCCTCAATTAGTGTTTTCTGTATGCTTTAGAAGCCTGTTTGGTTAATTTGGAACTGCCCTTAAAACTATTCACCGTTTCGGTTGACTTAGGAAGAAGTTTCCCCGTGTCGAAATTTTTAGGTCGCTTTTTCATCTCATCCGAAACTGTCAGCTACCCCGATAGGTCCGGTGGAAAGTTCGAGGGCATAAAGTAGCCGTCCTCTCATTAGAAAATTCTAGGAGACGTTTTGACTTTATACCGAAATTTTCAGGAGACCCAAGTTCGTAATATGTTGGCAATAAAATGCGAAAAACATAGCCTCCAAACATCGTAGGTATGTGGAAGGTATGTTAATAATAGTAGATTTACCTCCGAATGGAACGGTTAATTTTCTAGCCTTTCCGGAACTTTAGAAATTTTAAGGCAATATTTGCCCACTCAAACAACCCTTCGGAGTGGGGTCTATATCCACATATTTAGATTCAGTTTACACTGGTCCAGACAAATTTTTGAACGGATAAAAACTTGCACGAGTCCGCCTTTCCCAGTTTACACGGTATCTGCAGAACCGTGCAAGGTTTTTAGCGGCAAACATTACTACAAACTGTAACAGAATTTGCATCCGGGTTCCGTGTAAACGGCCTGTTGCTGCACAGGTAAAAAATTCGTTTGTTCCTGCAAAAATTTGTCCGGGCCCGTGTAAACGCCCCTCATGACTATCTCAGGATTAGCTTGTGTGAAACAACGTTTTAACATCTGTGGGAAAGTGATTTCAGCACTGAAAATCAACTCATTTTTTTTTTTCGGTAAATCTCTTTTGACGAACGGTGAATTAAAAAACTAGTCATATATTCGGTAGACTCTACGCTCCAGTAGGATGCTGAATTTGGTTATAACCAATTCTGTCATGGGAGGTTAATCCGAAGAAAGTTAGCACTCGGCTTAGACGGTTGTATGTTTGAAAGGCTTTTTCATGATCGTAATTGATTATTTAAAAAGAGTAGTTACCACTAATTTGATTGCAAATTTTAATAAGATTTGCCGATACTATTTTCCTTTCATGTAATTCGTGGAAGTGACAGGAAACTAGCTCTGCTAGGAGTCGGACACTGTAGACTTTCCTGATGGAGAGACGCCGAGCGCGCGAGTTGATATCAATAAAATATATTAAGCAGCAGCATCACTTTTTGCAGTCCTTTTGCGCTGGGATTAAACAAAGTTAGATCTTGTTTAAATTACTAGATCTAATATTTACGATTAACAGCAATAAAAAGCCCAGAGCTACTTACCTAGGATTTTTTTCCCACAGATTAATTCGAGAAAAAGTTTCTTGTGTTGACCAGTCAAGAAGAACCAAAGAAAATGACATTGCTTCAACAACAGGAATGCATGATATACTAACAGCAGGTTGGTAATAGAATACCTGAATTTTGCAGTTTAATGCACTTGATGCACTTAAAAGTGCGTCAACTCAATTAGCTCAGTGTGACATCAAAGCGAAATACATGTTGACGATTTTGGTGGTTTTCATGCAATCTCGGGAGACACAAATGACAATGGTGAAATGAACAAATGCTGGTGGACAAACAAAACGAGCTAATGAGCAATCTTTTGTTTACCGTCCACCAGCATGGCGGCGATGACGTAACGTGAAAACCACCTATATGAGGTCTATTTAATTAGTTTATTCCAAATTCCAATTCGACCAGGAATCAGGTAGACGAAGAACCACTTAGTGGATCTGCTACCTCTAAATCATTATTTAATTATTTATTCATGTATTTATTATTTATTCACTCAAAGTTATTTTGAAGATTTAACATTAGACGATATCAGACTTGCCAGATTTAGAAGATTTCTGATAGGAATCGTAAGCAATGTGCCCTGCAATGTGCGCGTTCATCAGTGCAATAGCTACTAAATGAATGAGCCCACCAACTTGACAGCCAACATCCTCTGGAGTGCTACGTATTGTTAAAAGTGACTTGGGTTTAGTCAGGGGCACCCAACGACGGTTTTCTCCTGAATACATTGGAAACACTTTTTAGGCTTTCCAGAGTATTTTAAGATATCTAGAAATGCACTCTTTTCGGCGCTAAAAAATTTGTATGTACGTGTTCGGTCATCCTAGTGGAACTTTAGTCCTTTGGAAATGACAAGGGATTGAGAATTTTTTCTTCGAAAATTTTGGGTGAAATTTGAGATACAGCGAAAGTTAGACATTCCCTGCTTCTTAACGCCATCCCATTTTTGAATCAGAAAATTTTAGGTTCCCTTTCTTGTATAAAAAATAGCCTTACTTGGGAAGACAAATGTTAAAATTAAGCTTGAGAAAATCGTAAGGAATTTATACGATATGCTTCGAAAATGGTACATGAATGGAACGGTCACGTAGAAATGTTTAGCCGTCCTCAAGTTATAGAAAATTGTTACAAAAAAGAGTCTTTGGGTCAGTCCCTGTATAGTTTACGCCGTAGGAGAATTCGCCTTCCCATATAAAACTAGACACATCAAAATATATAATATAAGCTAATATAACACTAGTCGATCGTTTACTAACCTGCGAGCAAGTTCTCCCGGCGCTCTTAAAATTTTTAAGAGTGGATGTCTGTAAATATCGACCAGAGGTAGGAAAAAATGAAATTTTTGGAAAAATCCCAAAAAAATTATGTAGACTACCCTAGGTATTCTACTAATGAAGATAAAAATGTTAGTTTCATTGGGTAAGTATTTTGGCGATACGGTGAATGTCGAGTTCGGGCGATTGACGGCCTCCGCCAGACCGCTTTTTCGGGCCCCTAGACCGGGCTACGAAAAGACAACGATTTCAACCGAATTCAAATATCATTCAACCCAAAAAGCTTCTTATCGTATTAAAAGGGTTTTAATACACATGTTGAGTGGTCATGTTCTTGAATTGATTGCAAATGGAATATTTTATGGATTTTTAAATATTTACAAAATTTTAGGCTTTTACGCGAGCAAAATATTGTCAAATTTCAAAGGCCTAAAATCACATCCGCTACATGATTTCAAACAGAAAAAGACATTCCAAATTAAAAAGCAATCTCTAGGCTTTCAAAATACGCTTTCAAAACTCTGGGCAACATATGAAATGAATTTTTGGCAACGCAAAATTCCGGGAGCACTTGAGTGTAATTTGACCTTTCTGACTTGAGAGTTAAGAGGTTTGGCGCGACACAAATCAATCCTCCAACAAATGTTTCAGGCAAAATTATACGTTTAAGTTAGGCCCATGATGATTGAATTCGATTGAAAGCAAGGTCTTTTTGTTGCCCGGTCTGGGCCCGGTTGCATAAAACCTGCACTTAAGTGCTCACTTAAGTAGGTCACTTACGAATCCGTTATGGGTACACTTACGGGTGTTGCATGGAACACACTTAGCACTTTCGTAAGTTTCTGTTTTACGTGGTAACTTACGGGCTCACTTAAGGGCACACGTAACCTTGATGTAGTACTTTATTAATGATTCACTATTTTTTTTTAAGCTAACCATCGGTGAGTGTAAAGAAAGATAAAAGTCGTTTCGAACACTTTAAGGCCTCTCAAAAAATGAAATTTGAACGCAAACGTTATTTTTCTTCAATATCTACTGAAAATGATAGTTCTTCTTTTTTCACAAAAGTGTACATCAGAGGTTAACAAAGCGCATGAGAACGAATTACGTGAAGAAAAATACTTTTTTTCACTTCTCAGCAAAAGAGCTCGTTAAATTTAGTAAAAACAGTAACGATACCGGACCTACATAGGTCCCCTAAATTTACATGGTATTTTTCCCGTAAAAAAAGTTTTATGCAACACCCGCAATTTCTGTTGCATAAACGACACTTAAGTGAACACTTACGAAAATCGTAAGTGCAACCACTTAAGTGAATTCCCTAAGTGGACCACTTAAGTGATTTCATGCAACTGACTTAAGTTACGAGTGCACGTACGTGTACCCGTAGTTGTTACGGACGTTTTATGGAACCGGGCCCTGGAGTCCCAAAAAAGCCATCTGGCGGAGGCCGTCAATCGCCCGAACTTGACATTCGCAGTATCGCCAAAATATTTATCCAATGAAACTTAATTCCTATAAATATGGCTATCAAGTTTAGCCTGTGAACAGGCTCTCTGTTTAAAGGAAAAAAAATAGTAAGGAAAGGGAAAGGAAAGGGGGGCAGAGAGCCTGTAGACAAACATTTGAGGCCGCTATTCCGCCCTCTTGTAATTGTCTTGCCGAACATCTGTCAGTAAGATCGTTATCTGTCAATTAATTTCGCGCGTGAGTAACTCTTGCGAAAATTAACGGGAAATGAGCCGTGTTTTGCTCCGTCTCAAAACAAAGTGAAATGGCCCGCCAGCCAGCCTGCGAACCGCAGACGCATTTCCGGTCGTCGCTTCTCTCCCTCCCAAAAATAGCGTCTGCGAACCCGAGCGGAGAGAAGCGACGACCGGAAATGCGTCTGCGGTTCGCAGGCTACCCGCCAGCCTAATTGTCGATTTTCGCTTTTCCCTCTCCCTAGTTCCCCGCTCGACCAAAGGCCTGTTCACAGGCTGAAATGCACGCGATAAATGACAACGATAAATAATAAATTAGCTAATTTAGCTAGATATTGCTACCTTGAGTTTTTTTGAGTTTCTCTACCGCTCTACTGACACTGGGCTTTAATTAGGCCGTGTTTTCAATAAAAACGGTTTGGAAGTTTTAGGATTCTTCCAAAAGAAGTTGTTCAAGTTTGAGTTGAAATGCTCGATGAGAAGAGTCAACAAGGCTTTCACATTTACCTGGCTCACGTAATCTCAATGTACAGCTTCTATTTCACGTTGAATTCGTTTTAAAGCCTCCAGGGTCATTCTTGTTCCCGAAATAGTCTTGGAGGATGGAACACCGTGAGGGCCTTCTACAGACGTTCTGCCACCGTTTTAAAATATTTTCTGTTTTATTTTAAAGAAAAGGATTTCCGTATGGACTGCTGCTAGCGGAAAATATAAGAAGTGCTCGCTGCTCGCTGCGTGCAAAGCAAATTTTTTATCTCTGCTCGTGCTCCCAAAAGATTCGCAGCGCTCGCATGCTCGCGAATGCTCGCAAAGACCATTCGTCACAACTACGTCTCTGGAATTTGAATTCCGCCACCAATAATTCCCAGCTCTCTCCCCGTCGACTGGGCTGTCAGATTTCCGCCAATCAGAGCGAGGCGGACGCAAGCGCTAATGTAAACAAACATTGACGCGACACGTGCCAAGGGTAATGACGTCATTACTAATGTCATCTTCGCTAATCATCATTTCACATCGACTTTTTCCACGCAGATATTCAAATTCTAGACATGTAGTTGAAAGCGCTTCTTCCTCTTCCCGCCGCGCCGCCAGAGCGCCCCGGAGAGCTTGCTCGCACGCTAATCGTTTACAAGCACATGCACCCTGGACGAGGGTCTCCAGTCAGGAGGTGTTTGGGGATCTGCGATGAATTCCCTTATTTGAAGGCGACATTTAAGCAAGTTAGGGGAGAGAATCGGGATTGAAAGTATGCGCGGGAGACGAGATGCCAAAAATATTGATAACAACCCACAAATTCAATATTTTCCAATTTTCCAAAATTTTAAACACCCCCAGTATTTTTAAAAACATTGGACGGAAAAGTCATTCAAAAATTCTGAAAAAAAATTATTGAACCAAGGACACCAGTCGAAATGAGTGATTTTTTTTGGATGGAACGAAATCTTGGCTGGATATTTTGAGAAAGAGAGCGGAAACAAACGAAATTGCTTTAAACCAACTGCCTCCTTAATATATGCACATCAGTGAAACTTAATGTAATTACCCACGAGACAGACAAAGTTAGTGCTGTCCTAAAAAGGATAATATTCATCATAAATGTGAGGTAAATCATGCTTCGGTGAAGATGAGAAATGGCAGTTTGCGTAGCCTGTGTAGCAGACCGTTTTTTTGGTTTGTTTTTAAATTAAGACCCAGCCATGCGAGAGCTGTACCGAGGCATCACTCGTTCAGTATCATTTGAACTCGTTTCAGCTTTCGCCCGGCTGTGTCTCTTACTTTACAAATCCCAAAAGAAAAACAATCCAAAAACTGCCGGCTTCGTAGGTTAAAGTGTGCGTGGAAAGCATGAAGTTCATCGAAAAGCACGCCAAAACAACCGCAGAGTAATCAGTAATAGGTACCGACAATCTCTAGATGAAAAAGAAAACTGGCACGGTAACGATTTCCTTAGTCCACACATGTCTTCGCTCATATCTTCTTTTCGATGCAGCGACCTCAAAATATGGCAGTGAAAAACTGCAATTAATGCTTTGGCGCAGCTAGTAATTCTCTTCAGGAGGTACGCACAGTTTCAAATGAACCCTATCCCCCCTGACTCTGCAAGTCAATTTGAAAAAATGTCTGAAGGCAGTTACGACAAAGTTGCACCGGTATAATAGCTATTACCTAGGCTATGATATCACTATACCCGACAGTTTTCGTGCCGAAACGAAAAGTTATCCAGTATCACCCGATATGTAGTTCTCCACCGGCTTTAGAGATCTGCGCGGCGCAGCTTCTCTCCGTTACACTCGCACTGAAATCACCCTTGAAATCACCCAGCTAGGTACGCCTCAGGGGCAACTTGCCACAACGGACACCTAGAGATAGTTCCCGCTTTTCTTTACTTCTTTTCACCGATCCCTCTCTAAGGCGGACATATGATGATGGTGCCTTTCCTTTCGTTTTTTCAGTCATTTTCTCGGCTGTAACTTAAAACTCATTATAAGACGGACAGTATGGCGCGATTCCGACAATGCTCATTTTCCTTTTGACTCTCACAGTAGACCCAGAGCACGCGTGCGGCACGCAAAGCCTCAATCTTTCTACCCCAATCTCCCCTCCTTTCTAAAATAAATTTGCATAATTTCACTTTTTCGCTCGCCGCGCGTGGTTTAGAAGAAGGAAGGACGACCCCGCTCGCGGTCTAGACGGTGTCCGTTTTACAGATTCAGTCATAATGAAAGAAAAACATTGCGGCTAAGTTCCAATTCGTCCACAGAACGCTTAATCGTGACTCTTTTCGAAGCGCATGCTTACATGTGGAATGTGTGACGACAAATAAAAACACTCGCAAAGATAACCATTCAGTGATCCTCAGTTCGCTGCCTTTGTCCCATCGCTTCATGCTCAGTCTTAGTCGAGTAATTCATTAACTTTTATTTCATGATACCTAGATCCTAGCGGCTGTAAAATCATAAAAATGGACGTATAGTAAAAAGAAAAACGGTCGAAGGACGGGCTTCTGAGTTCGACTTCATCCAACTTCATTTTTTTCACGGTGGCATACGAGACTCACGGAAATATCACACTTTTCGCGGGAAGCAAGCCGTTCTACTTATAAACCTACTCGGGAAAGCCACTCAAGATTTAATGGAGATGGAGGCTCCATTTGATGGGCTCCTGTGCGACTCCAATATCATTCACCTAGCATAGGCACTCGAAATATTATTTACAGTATTATAAATCTTACAAAAACTCACGCTCACATTAAGCTCTTGGAAGATAAGAATTCAAATAATGACTGAACCTAACACATCCCATATTTCATATACGACGCAATGCTGTCTAAAGCGTTAGAAGTGAACGTTTCACTTAGGCAGAATTATGTCTTTAGTCCGGTGGTCATAATTATAGAAAGTCAAATGACTACGATTAAGTTTGTCGGTAAAAACACCTTGATCTGGCATACGTTTTTGACAAGTTTTATATAAACGTACCTCAATTTTTTTCAATTTTTGAGCGTTTTTATTTTTCCTAACAGCTTCTTAATTCGCTTTTTGATTGTATAAAACAAAGTGGCCTACCTCTGGGCCAGTGAATATAAATGTTTTTTTTTTCTATGATGCAATTACGCACAGCAGTTTAAACGCAAAGATAAGGTTAATGCAGGATATGTTTCCCCATATGCTCAGGAAGAGCTCTAAATTATAGCAATTATAGAAATTGACACACAAAACGGGCCAAATGTCCAGTCCCCAAAATGTTCGACCAAAATTAGCTGGTGAGCAGGTTCTCCGTTTTGGTAGACGGCGAGGGAAAAGTGGATGAAAGGAAGCCCTCGCTCGACTAGCTTCCTTCACCGATAGGAATCTGGTAGCCCATCACGCGTTTCCTTCGCCCCATATAAGGTTACCCGGATTCTGGAATTCGTGGAATTTTTGCTTGTGGACCGGAATCCTGGCTTTTGGAATCCGGAATTCAGCTCAAGTAATTGATAATCCAAGTTCTACTGACAAGGAATCCAAAATCCAGTACCTGGAATCCGGAATCCACAGCTTGGAACCCAGAATTTAAGACTGTCTTGGATTAGCTTGCATGGGGTTGATTTCTATTTACTAAACGTTGGCCGGCCATTTAGAATTGTCATTCTTGCTCCATTTACATTTTCCGCTCCTGTGCTAATGAGTATAAAGTGTTAAATTCAGCCATCTGGTCGCAAAGAGGCAACCGCAGTTTGTTTAACAAATATAATTCATTAAACATTTCATGACTGATGTTTTATGGTCAACTAAACTGCCTAAACGGCGACTGACGCGATGGATTTTCTGTCAGGTTAATCTTTCTCTGACAACGACACAGTTCTGGTAAGTACTAACAGTATACTATGAAATTAAATAGTATGTTACAGATAAAAATTAAAAAAAACCTCGTTTATTTGTGCATTCAGGGCTGGAGACACCAAGGGCAAACTAACAGGAATTTAATTTTGAACACTGAAACCCCGCGAGGGCAACTGTTTGGAGAAGCAAATGTTGTCTAGGGTTTTCTGTGGCTTGAGGAGGGCTAAAAATTTCCGAATGGCCTTTCCATTCCTGTTAAATTCCCTGCGATTTTCTCAAGTTTAGTTTCACTCCCCAGGTTAGGCTATTTTCAACGTTTTACGAAAGTGAATATTTTTTTATTCCTCTCTCCATCACATTTTTGAATCCAAAAGTTTTCCTTTTTTTAAAAAAAAAAAGTAAAATTTTTGGATTCAAAAATGTGATAGAGAGAGGAATAAAAAAAATTCACTTTCGTAAAACGTTAGATTGCACCTAAAATTTTCGGGAAGTAAATACTGAAGCCATATTGTAATTTCGAAAACTGGCTTAAGTTCCCCAAGATGACCGATCAGATAGCACTATGGGGAGCCTAAAAGTGTTTTCAGTGTATTTAGGAGGAAAGTCAAAAAAACTAACTTGTGACAAGCCAAAACAAATTTAAAACATACACATTAATTTTCTTTCTTAACTCGCCGGGTCGAAGGGTAGATAACAAGCAAGCATCTGATAATGTTGATTTCTATTCTAGTTTATTTGATTTTTTTCATCCATAACTTTCTTTTTCGCTAGCAAATTGCCCAAAATTCCTACGACGACTTCGCATCTCCAGAAGGCTCGGAAAACTCCCGCTCTCTAGTTTTTTTCACTAACTCGCATAACGAACTTATCAGTCGTGTCTTCGTGGCGAAGTGGCGGTTTTGCATCACCCGAGTAGCGCAGCTGATGAAGTACCCATCTGCTAAGCTAGTGGACGCTGGTTTGAACCTGTCCGGTAGAGCACTAACTGACTAAGATCTTTCCCGATCTTTCCCGTTTTAACTGCAGCAGAACTAGGTCAGTCGGTAGATGGTCCATTATTGCAGTCAGAGTCACTGAGAAATGAAGGTATTCCCTTTCCCGTGCAAACGGCCAGACCTTCGTGTGGCTCGATTGTCTGCGTAACACGGCGTCAAGTTAGTGTTCTCAATTAGCATTTTCGTGCTATGTATATGAACATTCAACTAAAGTGCCTTTTTTAATAGTAGGAGGAGGTGTAAGAGCCCTCGCCAGTGTTTGTCGAAAAAAGGGGGAAATTATTAAACTTTCAAAAAGTGAGCCCAATTTCGATTAGGATGGGACCGAGTGTTCCGCCTAAATGTCAACTCTCAAATTTCGATTTGAAGGAGCAAAATCCATCAAACCCTGTGAATTTTTTCTTGAATCTGTCAGACAAATTTCGTTAGAGATAATATATGTTAGTCACCGAGAAAATATTTGCCAAACAGCTCGTAAACAAAATTCCCTGGAGTTGCTTTAGGCATAAATAATCAGGATGAGAAGAATCGATCGCTTGATACTCGCTCATGATGCAAGTAATCTCCATGTCTTCGTTTTATTTGGAATGAATGAATTTATGAATTTTGCATTTCCTAGCTGGGATAATTGTTAGTAGCAGCCTTTCTGACTCGCTTTAACTCGCTTTATCATTGGCCACTATTAACAAGTTTTGAAATTTTACTTGGTAAAAACTGACAGGTTGAATTACACTGTTCTCTGCATAAATTTAAGAAAGCAGTTGTTTCTCATACTTCAAAATCAAATGAATGCGATCGACAAACGAACGCTTGACCATGAATTATGTTTATGGTTTTAATAATGAAGGCGCAAGATATCCTACGTAAGAAATTCCAAACAAAATTTAGAACACAACCCGCATTCAACGATCTAGCTATCATGCTGAATTAAGTAAAGCCGTTTCGTGTTTTGCGAATTTAGATATCGAAACTTATCAAAACATTTTAAGAAGCAAGTTTCCTAAAAATAGAAGCAAGATCGAGATCCGTCTTGTCGTTTACTTAACTCCGACATGACTTCCTTGTACAACAGGTGACTGCTGCAAAGTTGGGACCCCGGAACAACTCCACTGGTTGACGGCATTGGACTCTTCCATTTAACTTGACGAACATTCTCTACATAATCAGGTGGTGTACTTGTGGTTTTCTTGATATCTCTTAGGGAGTTTTCCATTTGTCAGAACTGACCGGCCAGCCCGTTCCCATCGTCATGAGAATTTCATTTTTAACCAAAACTAACCATCCAGATCTGTCAAATCCTAAATATTATGCACAAAGGGGATGGTTTTTCAGCAAAACCTCTTGGAAAAAGCTTATTTCATTGCCAAAATGTCTGGTCTGACCATGGTCCGGCCGGCCAGTTCTGACTTTTGGAAAGCGCCCTTAGTCCCTGCAAAAATATTCTACTTGAGATGTTTGGTTTTGAAACTTTCCTTTCAATACCAGAGATCTGTGGATTAAACGATAAAAGGCGCAAACTTTGTTTTCTTTTAAAAGAGAGGATAAAACATTACATATTATGTTGAAATGATGATGCCGTGAGATTCACCGATCAGTTGGGGAAACATACTTTCACGACAAACGTCACTCTTAGGTTAAAGATTTCTCAAACTAGGAGAATGGTGGACAAAAACTGACCAAACAATCCTATTTCGTATAACAGGCGTAAAAAAGAATTTTTGTTTGTTGTAGATATAAAAAAACAGTTCACAGCGAGTTAAAGGAAATCGTCAGTGGTCGCGTGACGAGCATCGTAAAGGTGATTCACATGACGTCACGGCGGCCATATTGGTGTTCTAGAACACTGGAACGGCGGCTATGTTTGTGTTCCAAACCAATATTGTGGGAGTTGAACTCTTTTCTTATGTAAACGCTTTCTTTTGTTGCAATTAATTTGCATAGCAGCTGGGCACGTGAGTGAAAACTGCTCTATTTACAACTGGTCTGCAAGAATATAAACTTCTTCACCAACTGTCACTGGGTCTTACTAAAATCCTTAAATGTTCTTTTCTTTTGATTTTTTCCCACTACCTTGACTAGGATTTCATGCAATTTAATTTTGAAACTGTATTTGTAGTAGCCGCTGTTTCTAACCATATCAAAGCATAATATCCAGTTTGTAACACCAAAGTCTAAAAACAAAAAGTTGCAAGGAGACCCCCTGCAGACAAGGAAAAATTATGCTGTAGTGGCTTCATGGAAAACTCGGTTTTGCAACTGTCAATTTGAATAGCTTCGGCTGACGATTAACTAACTTTTTCCTTGCGTAGCAGTAACGATCGAAAGGCTGTACATGACTTTTGCTGCGATTTTCATATTGACCGTCACTGTGGGATGGGTACCCCGAAATTAGTGCGCACCTAAAATGCAATAACATGGCGTCACTTGTTGAAGCAAAATATCACACAGGTAATAACCATACAGGAACCCATAATCCGTAGCGAGCAACTTCCATGCACTTGTATCATGGCGTTTTCACGGACCAGTTTATTTTTAGAACGGTTTTGGCGCAAATTTTTGAATATCTGGTAAATTCCACAAACCAGTCAGCAAAACCTACAGACCTAGATATTATATTTTTTGCCTTTTAATAACATTTAGTTTTCCTTTTTGATATCTTATACTTCGAATGGGCTCATAGACTTGGTGGAGATTCTATTTTCCCAGGAAAAAGTTCCCTAAAATGCGTCCGTAAAAACGCCGTGACATAGGCCTAGTATGGATGTTGCTCGCTCCGGTTTATGGGCTCCTGCTTATTATAAAAATCCTTTGCTTCTCACCTTAGATGTGAGTCACAATGACCAATATACACTTGTTTGTCTCACTGTTGCTCGTGACAACTATATCTCATGCTGGTAAGTCATATTCCAACTCGTTATAACTCTAGTTCACCCCCCCCCCCCCCTCCCAAAAAAAAAAACGAATTTGCATAACATTGTTCAGAGCGTTTTCACGGCGGCCATGTTGGTGTTCCAAACCAATCCAGTGGTAGTTGAACGCTTTCTTTTATTCCAATAATTTTGCATTGATACTAACCATGTGAGTGAAAAGGCTTTATCATAGTCGTCCCAAGAGAAATTGAAGACAATGCCCATGTTGTATGATGGGCAAGGTGAAAATGGTGAATTCTTTGCATTCTTTATTCGATTTTGCATCTGAACTTCACATATGATCAGTATGATTTCACTCTAGAGATAAAACTGACCTGCGTTACAATATACAATGGCTTACAAATAGACTCTATCTAAGTGTTAAAAAGGCTAGAAAAAACAAAATTTACAACCAGTATTAATAAAAACTATAGCCTAGAACTAAGAAAAGGCTAGTAAAAACAAAAATTTAAAACTGTTTAGAAGAAATTAAAAATTCAAATCTAGAAAAAGTGAATAAAAAACGGATGTATGGTAGACTACCAGCTGCCGGGCAGAAAAGAGGTTTTTCAATGTGCTCTTTCTGACTATTTGGATCTGGTGTTGTTTATAAAACCGACTTGTACCCATCCCTTTTCGAATTGAAACAAGGAAATCGCAGAAATTTATCCGTTAGAGACAAAGATCACTTTATTAATTTTAATTTGTTCATTTTTCTCTAGCTTTACATTGCCCTCATGGTTGGACTGAGTTTCAACGTTCTTGCTACAAGGTGATGCCGCAAACTAAAGAGTCCAAGGTATTCGGGGGTTGGTTAAAAGCGTCACGCGCGTGTATGGGGTTTGGAGGTTATCTTGTTAGCATGAAAAGTGAAACGGAAAAGAAATTTGTTCATAATCTGTCGTCTTCGGATTTAAAAGGCCCGCAATCTGCTTGGATTGGGTTGGTTCATCGGCTTCCGAAGGGTATATACTCATGGAGCGATGGAAGTTCTTTTAATCATTCTTTATCCGTCGAGTGGTATGGAAACACAACAAGTAAGCTTAATGGCAGTGAGACCAAATGTGTGGAACTATTGAGAAATGGCTGGAACCTTACTGAATGTTGCAAGAAGACCGACTACTACATCTGTGAAAGACCGAAAGGTGAGTTGCTTCTAAATACGTAAAGAAAGTAGCCAGGCCTATATTCTTGGGTTGCGCGTGACGTCACCAAAAATCAAACTAAGAAACTATCGATTCTTCTGAGTTTCTACTTTCACTCGGTATTATAGTACCTAAACACCTTTATATAAACAAATTTTTGGTTCGAAAGGGTTCTTCGTTTTGCGAGAGAGGACGCTTGCATTTAGCTGCATTTAGCTAGCGGCCGAGAAAGCTCTCATGTGGGTTAAAAACATTACCGATTTTGGGAGATTTTGCAATCTAAACATTCCTTGTCTCAGAATAAATATTACTGTAATCTTTATGAGTTCTTCAAGCGAAGAATTCACGCATTAGTAGAAAAACTCGAAAACAGGATGTTTCTGTTGGTATCCGGCGGCCATATTGGTGTTCCTGAAAGGGACACCAACATGGCGTTTCCATACAAAGCTCTACAAATTTACGTAAACTGTTTTTCCCAATATGTCGCAATTGAAATATTTCACAGACCTGATTCTTGGCAAGGGGTTTTGTATATTTATCTTTTTTCATTTCCCAGATTCTAGTCCTTCTGTATTGAATGGTTTGCATTTTTATTTTTCATTGCGCGACAGTGCAAGCCGAGAATACGAAGGACAAAAAAAGGATTTGACAAAGCAAAATTAATTGCTCCTTTACAATAATGAATTCGTTGATGCTTGCAAAAATCGGTAATAATGCAACTTTTGTAAAGATTTTTGACTAAACAAATTTCGCGCTCATATGCTTTTGCAATGCTCGCTAAATATTTCATTTGTTATTCAGCCAATGCGAAGTACTGTTCTACCGTGCTGGACAAAAAGGTTTCAACATGTTCGCTTAGAGCCTGAGCTATTGCTCTGGTTGCCTGAATTTCAGCCGTCTTCTCGAGTTGCAAACTCCCGAAAGAGATCCTTCTCCCTGTCTCGTACCCTGCTGCCTCTCTCTTCCTCAGAGGCTCCAATAGAAAGCGCGCGGGGGACGATGGGATGGTTGAGCTCTCTCTTTTTCTTTCTCCCCAGCCTCAAGGCCTCCGCGGAGGAAAAAGAGCCCTGCTGCCGAGGGAGACTTGAGAAAACGGCTGAAATTCATGAAGGCTCTGAAGCCAGTTGTTCAAAAATTAACTAACGCTATCCTACGGATAATTCTCTATCCGATGGATAGTGTGACTGGTTGAGTTATCGACTACATAGTTACAGATTTTATTAGGAATAGGATGATAAGATCTATGAGAAAGATGTTTTTTCATTCGTAACAAAGGCGGCTCGAAAGAAAAAAAATCTGAGTACTCCAAAATGCAGTAGAGCCTATGAGCTTCTGGTTGCTAGTAAAGATGCTCTACCACTGAGCTACAAGATACTCGTAAGTGCTAAGGCCACTAAACTAGGGTCATGTGACAAACCAGGGGCACTCAACGAATGTTTTCTGCAAAATATCTCCTTGGGAGAAGCAAATATTGCCTAAAGTTTTCTGTTACTTGGGGACGGCTAAAAAATTTCTAGATGAACGTTCCATTCATGAACAATTTTCGAAGCTTATCCAATGAATTCCCTAAGATTTTCTGACGTTAAATTTTTCACATTTCACTCCCCAGGCTAGGCTATTTTTCGTAGATAAAAAACCTACAATTTCGGATGCAAAATGTGATGGGGAGAGTAATCAGAAAAATTAAAACTTTAAAATTTTCAGGAAAATAATATACTGAAGCCCTTGTAATTTGGAAAGATTCACGTTCCCCTGGGATGATCGAAAAGATAAAAATTTTTATAGCGCCGCTTAGAATGCACTTATAAAGGTCTAAAAGTGCTTTGGATAGCCAAAAAGTCTTGTCAATGTATTTAGGAGCTAAGGAAACCGTCGTTGGGTGCCCCTGACAAACATCCTGCATACTTCAAGGACTATAATCTCGGTATGTGCTTATACGCAATGATGGATATGTGACGGTGAATTTTAAGCCTGGTGAATACATGAGAAAGATATTTTTCAGTCACTAGGGGACACAGGCATGAAAATTAAACGACATTCATTTGAAACCGTTATATTTTATTTGTCCTATCCATTAGGTCCACTGAGTTGCCCGCTTCATCATGATGAAGGACATCTGAATGGATTATCTTGCTACTATAAGCACAGCATTTCAAAAACACGGGAAGAAGCAAAAAAGAACTGCACTGCTTCTGGAAGCAATTTGGTGAAAATAAATGGTACTGTAAACAAAACTGACACGGGATTCCTGACCCGCCTATTGGACACTATCAATTTCAAAGAGGTAACTGAATTAAGTAAAAGTGACAAAAAAACAGGTAGCACTATGAAATAAATATGGATATAAAAAAATATAGTATTTGTCAATTACTGAATAAAGCTGAATATGATAACAACAGTTATGCAGATCGAGGAGGGCTATGACCCTGATTGAATTGGTTGGTTTTTTCCTATATTTCGCAAATATGGTAGGCCTCTGCTGATTATGAGAAAATACACGGAAAATTGATCAGCCAATCAGAAATGATGAAATAGTTCGTAGAGGTACTAAATACCTCTAAATCTTTACCTGTTAGCATACCCTACTGAGAACCTATACATGCAGAGGGTAGAGGGACGCCTTATGACATGTTACAATCAATCACAGACTAACTAGTCTAACTAGCATGAATGTGGACTCAACCGCTGTTCAGTGATAGAAACAGGTCCTAGACAAGCTTCACATGATGTTCTAGGACTGCTAATCGCTGTTATCAGGCCCTATTTTTTCAAAAGGTGCTTAGTGCTTAGTTATTCACCTTTTAAAAATTAGAGCCAGGGGACGATGAAACGTCGGTGGCTCATGGGAAAGAAACGGAAAGAACTATCGTTAGTACATCATCATCATCATCATCATCATCATCATCATTACTGATATCATTCGTTATTTGCTGTTTTGCTTTTTTATTTTAAAGGACATTTGGATCGACCCTGAAGGAACCAACCCTAAACCGTGTTTCATAATCCCAAAGACAGATGATGGAAAGAAAAAGGGTGACTGTGGCCAAAATCATGCTTATCTTTGTGAAAAGCCCGTCCCAGGTGTGATTTCATTATGGTGGCACACTTCCATTTGAACGCTACGAAGTAGCTTTAATTTAAAACAAATGAGGAAAGCAAGGTCTTCTTATCATTATTTTTATATAAAATTTCATCTCGGCCTTTTACGCCGGTCAAAAACAGCACAAAACCAACGGTATCTCAGACCCTGCTCGCATAAAAAGAAGAAAAAACGTTTCTGTTGCCTATGTTTCTTATTATGAAAATTCCTTTTCAAACAATCAGTAACATTGGTATCTGAGGGTACTTGCTAAAATGGCCTATATGGGGAGGTTCCGCCAGAAAGAGGTGCCTTTTTCAGGCTTCAGGTATATTAAAGGGTAGGGGTTACTCTAGTTAAAGTACATAAAAGGTTTGGGAAATCTGTCATTGCGGTCCCAGGCGCATTTTATGGCTGTGAAAAACACAAGAAAACTGTCTGGTTTAGCGACTTGTTCATAGTTTAAAGGCGCTACATTTACAGCACTTAAAAAAGATGCAGCTTTCTAAATTGGTATGTAAAAGGGGTGCCATTTGTCAATTAAAGGTATGCGAAAGGGGTCCGTTTTTTTGTCAAAATTTGGTAAAAGGGTAAAGGGTTGCACCTCGGGGCGGAGCCTCCCCCTATGAAATTTTGTTGGGTACTTTCCCCTCTCCTCCCCAGGCCTTGGTAATGTGTTAACGTCTTTAGTCCAGAATTAAAAAACGTTGCTTTTTCCTTTAGGGAAAGTTTGTCATTGTCAGAGCCCAGGGAAAATGTCATCTGTTCCCACTGAAGTCAATTGCTCATTTCCAGACAGTCTCTGTTTTAAGTACAGTAATAAGAGCGTGAAAGATGGGCAATTCACCGCACAAGGGTGTATATCAGCTGAACTATGCAGAAAACTTGACAATCAAAAAGGCTTGGAATGTTGCCATGGTGATTTGTGTAATACAGGTGAGGCGGGTAAAGCTCAAAATCCATGCTCTTAAAAAATTACAGTTTGGATGCAGTGCTCAGTACATAAAACCCTATTCACTTTGACTTCGCGTTCCGTTGTTCTGGAACCGACTGGCAACAATAATGTTCATATAATAAAGTTCAAAGCGCACTCTGGTTGGTTGATAAAGCGTGCTCGATGAGAGCCTAAAACCCGGAGCTATAGCTGTCACGTCCTGCCAATATATTTTGTTTTACGTCTCGTGTTCACCCTACACATCTTTTGTGCTCTTTCCGCTTTCTGAGTGCTTTACAACAGAGCAAAGCACAATCAAAGCTTCTTTATTTGTTAAGTACAGTGATGGAAGATTTTAAATTCTTTTTGGCAAATCAGCACACTGTATCAATCAAATATAAAAATGTCTAGGATTAGAGAAGTTTAGAGACGTGATGACGTGATATGACATATAGGTTACGTCATCCCTCTGATTAATGGCCGAATCATCATCTTGATGACTTCCATCACGTTTAGAAAAGTTTGAAAGCAGGACTAAACTGAATTAAAATCAACAGATAGATACCAAAATGATTGAAAGTTTTTAAATTGACCAGCAAGGAAATATTACACTGATTTTCACTATATAGTTATCAGTATTTATTTATTTTATCATATTTATCAGTGACATGCGACATATAAAAAAGTTCTTAAAACGAAAATAAAAAGTCCCTGAATGTTATCCTTTCTTAAAGGGAAATAGCATGTATTTATCAGTAAAAGTTGCTAGGGTTAGGGAAAGTTCATTTAATATGACAAGGGGGGGGGGATGAAGATATTGAAACTCGAAGCTTGAAATTTTAGCAGCCCCCCTCGCTAGCGGTTCAATTTTTTAGGAGCCCCCTCCTTGGTAGTCGAAAAAAATTTCAGAGCCCCCCTCCTCCTTCAATTCCTTTGCTCCCCTGAAAAAAGATCGCTAGACTGTATTAAATATATTTACTGTTATTGTCTTCAATGGTTTATACTATGACAAACTTGAGATACAGTTGTGATACAATTTTCTAAAGCATTTCTGGGATGAACAAGAGTGTAATAATTACTGAGACTACATTTGTTATATCTGTAAACCACGTGATATAGCTGAGTTGCACAGGTCATTATTCCTTTTGTTGAAAACCATCCGATCTGTATGATGATGTCATGTGTTGGTTTTGAAGTATACAAATTTTCAGAGCCCCCCCTCCTAGCGCAACAATTTTTTCAGAGCCCCCCCTTCGGGTGTCTAAAAATTTTCGGAGCCCCCCCTCAATATCTTCATCCCCCCCCCCTTGTCATATTAAATGAACTTTCCCTTAGTGATTTCGCGCAAATTTCTACGTCTGATCGTTTCGAAATTGTTGTTTTTCTCCGTTTCAGCAATATCCTGCCATCGATGTGAAAACAGTTCATCTCTTGATGAATGCCAAGAAAACCAAGACGACGTAGATTGCCCCATACCTGTTCACTACTGCGCAAAAATTAAGTATGAATTGACAACAGAGGGCAAAATACAAACGACTTATCGCAAGGGATGTGTCACCAAAGATCAGTGTACTGCTAATGCAACCAGTGGAAACATTGTAGATTGCTGCAAAGGCGACAAGTGTAATACAAGTAAGAAGAAATTATTTTTTATCTTACGAAATAGCATACTTTTCAATCTCATTCCCAGGGACGTCTCGTTTTCAAAATGGCGGCAGCATATTAGAAAACGAGAAGACCCTTGAACGAGGTTTGATTCTTGTTTAAAAAGAGGCAGCCTAGCCGTAAGTAGTGAAGTAAGGATGTTTAAGACTTCATTTTTGCGGGAGAAATCTCATTAAGTTGCGGGGGAATACATTTACGCCAATAACAGCTTAGAATGTTGTCTGTATATCATGAGTTAAATGCTTGGTAGTGTCATTAAGACAACATGAATATCTTAGGGTGTATTAACTGGTTTGACAGGTTTTAGATTATTCTTAGGTCAAAGAATGCCTTGATTTTTGATTGGGTAACTAAAACCTAAGAAAAGTATTCATTGGTTTATTCATGTTGTCGAAGGAGTAAGCGCTACCTGGCCTGTGACTTAATAAAGACCTTCTGAGTATTGCTCACGCGTGAACCAGCGTCATTTTGGCGGGAAAACGTGATAGCTGTTGTCATTCTACTACGACTTTTAGCAAGAATGTTGTAGTGGCGGGAAAAAGTAATCAAATGTAAGAAGTTTTATCATTTTGCCGTCGGGAGACTGCTTAACCTCCTTCAGTATATTAAATAACCGTACTAACTTTTTTAGTGAAAAAAAGACGCCCCAGAAAGCTTCAGTTTGATTTTTTCATTTTGACGCACAAAAACTTTAAGTTAAATCTCGTACTCTTTCTAGTCCTCAAATCTAAAGCTCTCGAAGATCACTGAGTCGTAACGTAATTATACAAGTTCATTTCCTGTCGCTTTCATTGTCCATTGAGGAAAACGAATAGTTCCAGCTCTGGTTCACCGATTCTTGTCACGAAAATAGAGCAGATTATTGAAGGCGAAGGTAAACTAGCTCTTTCTACCCCGAAAGGCATTTTTTCTTAATTATTAGAATGTAGAATGTAGTGGTAGCGGTGACGGTGGTGGTGGAGGGAAAACAATGGAAATGTGGTGAAGGAGGTTGTGGGAAAAGAAAAAATTGAGGAGGCGCGAAATAAATGAATTGTAGAGAAGCAGGAAGTGGGGGGAGAAGACTTGGGATGGAATCCTTTGGGACCATTCAGACTAGATGATTGATCTAAGTAACTCTTAATGACTAATCAGCGGAACCAATGAATCCACTTTGGACAAGGATTCATCGGTTACTTTGATGCAATATGATCGGAGTGATCTCGGGTCACCGATCCTGATCCGGAACATCCCGAAAGAACGCAACCTTATACGGTTACCTTCCTTGCAATTCTGGCACTAGGCTGAGGTGAAAACAAAAACAACTCGCCGAAAAATCCACTTTTTCTTCATCTCAGTTAGACAGTGACCCTTTATAAAAAAAATGTATTTCGTCGCTATTTTAGACTCAGGTCCGCAGTGCTACGAATGTACAGATCCTGAAAACTTTGAAGAATGCGCAGTTGGTCGGTGCCTTTTTAACTATGGAAAGTGTTATTACTCTGCAAAGCAACAAGATCCCTTTATTTACAAAAAATATGGATGCATTCAACCACAATATTGCGATCAAATCGTGGATGGAAACGAAATACACTGCTGTGAAGGAAGTTTATGCAATAAAGGTTTGTAAAAGAGAAATACTATATTTTTTAGTATGCCAAAGACGTGTTTTAAAAAAATAATTTGCGTTTAACATTCGCCGCTTTAGAATCGAGAAGGGAACTGGGCCGAGTTAATTTTCGCAAAGACTTCTGGGACTGTTACTAGAAACAGTGACAGCAAAAATCCCAGAAGGCTTTGCTAAAGTTATCTCGGCCCAGTCTCCTCGTTTCTAAAGTGGTGAATTGCACTATTGCTAAGGTGTTCTTACAATGGATTAGATAACGATATGTATAACGGACAAAAGGCTTGCTGACTCCTGGGGAGGGGGGGGGGAGTATTCACGAAAGTTTTGTACAGGGAGGCTCCTCCCCAAGGTCCAACGCCTTACCCTTTAATATGCCATTTTCGTATAATTTACATTGACAAATGGTAGTACCCCTTTCACATACCTAGTTTACAACTTACTTAAAATTACAGAGTCGTATCAAACAAATATGTCTCCAAGCATAATATCAAATGTTACAAAAAACAAAAATGAACTTTGACGAACTGTTAGCGGCTTACAGTTGTAAAGCCGTTTCAGTCTTATTCAAGTTTGCCCATCTGTTTCTCCTTTTGTATTTGCTGTGTTATCCATATTGACAATTTTTCATGTCTTTTCCGATGTTTTGAGCGGTTTATTTTATAGTTTACTCAGTTTGGTGATGGTTCCCACTGTTTGAATTTTGATTAATTTAGTGACACAGCTCCTTTAACTATTCCTTTGTGATCAGATATTTCAATCTTTTCTTTTCTATTTCATTGCAAAATTCGGATCAATCTGGGTTTCTGGGAAACTGCCCACCTACCCTTTCCCTAAGCCACATCACTTACCTCTCACTTAGGGCAAAATGTTGACTTAGGGGAGGGGTAGGTGGGCAGTCTCCCAAAAACCTAAATTGATCTCAAAATTCCACAGTTATCAAACCAAGGAATATCACGGTGATTTACATATCTGTTGGTGCTGCCCTCGCTGTGCTGCTGTTGGGTGCTGCTATTTTCATCTGGTGCTACCGGAGAAAACGAAAAAAGGGGGCTTATGGGTTTGTAAAGTTCTACGTGCTTACCGCCTAAAACGGGAGCTTATAACCCGGAGCGAACAACTTCCATGCGCTTGTGCGACGGCGTTTTCACGGACCAGTTTATTTTTAGAACGGTTTTGGCGCGCATTTTGGATATCTTTTAAATTTCACAAAACCAGTCAGCAAAACCTACAGACCTAAAAATGATATTTCTGCCTTTTAATACATTTAGTTATGGGCTCATAGATATGGTGGAGATTTTATTTTCGTATGAAAAAGTGTCCTAAAATGTGTCTTAAAATAAACTGGTCCTTTAAAACGCCGTGATATAGCCCTAGTATGGAAGTTGCTCGTTCCAGGTTATGGGCTCCTGATAGAACCATGTTAAAATTACGACAGCAATGTTTAGGTAATGTAGTACCGTATTGGTACTTAATTTCGAGGGTGCTTGAATTCGAGATTTTGGCGAGACAGCTCAAGTAGTTTAAGGCCTGGGTCTGAGGGGTTTACCTGTGGAAAATGAATTATTTTCTATAACTTCGGCATAGATGATGGCGCTGAATTGAAATTTGGCACACATAAAGAACTCATTGTCCTCAACATTTTAAAGTACAAATATTGTGTTAATGAGTCACGTGATACGTCACGTGACCAATTTGGTAAAAATTGTAAGTTATTGACTAATTGGTGGCCTGTTTAAGAAAAGAAATCGAGCAATAAAATTTTTCTAGTTCATATTAAATATTTCTAACACTTCACGTTTGGAATGACCGTCCATTGCACTTCAATGGAAAATTATGAGGGAAAACATCATTTCAAATGCCCAAATTTAATCTTGAATTATCCAAAACTTTAATTTTAAACTTCGCGTACATTCATTCCAAACGTAGAAAGTTAGGTATGTTTATCCTCTTTCAGAAATGCCAATTTGTTTATCCAAACAAAGTAAATTCGCCACCAATTCGCCAATTTCCTTCATTTTCAATTTCTGGTCACGTGACATGTCACGTGACCATAATTAAACGTTAAGGCACAAGAAAATCTCGATATTTACTTTTGGTTAAAAATTCATTTTGTTCTAGGTCTCCTAGCTAGGGATATTGCCAATCATTCATATTCTCAAAACACGCCTTTGAGCCAGGCCTTAAACCCTTTGAGGGTATTTTGCGAGGCTTTATTTTCGCGATTTCAATAGACAACTATGAAAAAAGGACGTTAAATTTCGCGATTTACCAGTTCTCGACTATATATAGAGGATATTACACGGTGGCGCGAAGATATGAATTTTATTTTCCAGTGGCAAAACAATATTTTACGAACAAGCGCAGAGAGTGAGTAAAATATTGTTTTTGCCACGAGAAAATAAAATTCATATCTTTAAACCGCCGTGTAATGTTCTTTTTATTATATAGACAAAAAGACATCGTTAAAATAATAGAGGGAAATTACCGAAATTACGTCATCGATAAACTCACCTGTGAGATTATGATAAATAAACCACTCGGGTCCCGGATGTAGTTTTAATGAATTTTACGAGTGGTATATTTTCCAGTAAAACACTCGTGTCTATATAATAAAAAAATAATATTTTTCAAAAAGTCTGAAGTATTAAAAATTTCTAGATAATGGATTTGTACGAATCTCAGATCAAGATGATAGTTAGGTTCCCTACTGGCATATGTGAAATCTTTACAAATTAACGTAAGGTTTTATGGAACTTACGGGTATGTGTCGATACATATCCTGCTGCATATGTTGGTGTTACTACACGTTAATAATTTTTTTTCTGGGATTTATGTTCGCTTGTTCAAATTTCGAGAGGATTTTTACTCGCGGGTCTTTAATTTCACGATTTTTCTACAATCGCGAAAAACACGAAATTTAAATCTTCTACCCAGATCTCAATCTGTCTTACGCTAAACCCTTGGCCGTGGGAAATCTGGGCACGAGATTAGCTGATTGCAAAGAGTGTGTTATTGTCTTCCTTTTTTTCTCAGATCATATCTTTCACAGCGATCGATCAATCCCCTGGACCGGTGGGAAATTCTTCGCGAGCAAATAGAATACGACGGGGAGCTGGGGCGAGGAGCGTTCGGTGTGGTTTACAAAGCAATGCTTTGGGAAAGAGTTGGGATAGAGGTGTTTAGCACAGAGATTTCAAAACGGAAACTGTTATCCAGCAAGTCGGAGCCTCGGGTAGTTGCTGTCAAGGTCTTACTTGGTGAGACTAAAAATGAAATTAATGCATGATCATACAAATAATAATAATAAATGTTTTCATTTTCTCGTTATATTACCAGCTCTAGGCAAGTGTTTCGGAATTACTACTTATGCCCTAGATGCAAGAACCGAGTTACGACATTTGTAAAGGAATAACTTTTATTTTGAAGCCAAAACTCTGGAATCGGTGCTTATTACGACGCACAACATTATTCGAGTGATTTGTTACATAGATGAAAATTTTGAAGCTGGAAATTCATTAAACCTGGCAGAATGGCGGTCGTCGGTCAACATTCGCGGGTAACAGTCCACTGTTACCCTCTGACCTCATAGATTTTGCAATATTGCGCGCTGAGAGATTTTGGCGGGAAACAGTTTCATTGCTAGACGCCACTTTCCACCATGCTTTGATCACGTGCTGTAATGTATCCCGAGCGGAGAACTATTGCTCGAATGTATCACAATCGGGATACATTTAATTTTTGTCAAGGCCACGTGACCAAGAATCAACCAAAGGCAGTCCCTGTTTAGTTGAGTGAAAGTCTAGGAATATAACAATGGACGTTGTTAACCACCTTGTTAACGTTCCATGTTGTCGCAATAATCGTAATAAAGCGTAACCACGCGCTTCTTAACAATCTCTTAGTACACATGTTTGGTACGGAAAAGGCTCATTTCATCACAAGATAAAAAATTATTGACACCTAACGTTGTGCATGACATGATCCATATGGTTGGGTTGGCCACTTTACAAACGAGAAGGAAACTGGGCCGAGTTAACTTGCGCAAAGACTGCTGGGACTGTTACGAGGAAACAGGGAAAAAATGGCCTATAGCTGATCTGCGCATGCGCATCCCCAATAACGATCTCAGAAGCCTTTGCGAAAGCTAACTCAGCCCAGTCTCCTCCTCGTTTCTAAAGTGGAAGTCGAATTTAACAGAAAAAGTACCGTGCCAATTCGTTTTGATGTGTTTAGATAATCCTAGCGCAGCACAGAAAGAAGAATTCCAGTTTGAGATCGAGCAGATGAAGCAGTTGGGTTCACATCCGAACGTTGTTTCCTTGGTTGGTTGCTGCACTCTTCAGGATGAAAAGTTCCTGGTGATAGAGTATGTTCCTTTTGGGGATCTGCTGACATGGTTACGCTGCAGAAGGAACAGGGTGAGAAAATGAAAAATTTCTACAATGAACTTTGAACTACGATTACTGAAGAAAAAAAGGGAAAGGATTCGCCTCTTTAGAAACGAGAAGGAACATTCCCGGTTTTCCCCTTTTTCGATTGCAAAAAAAGTATTTTCGCGTTGTTTCCCACTTATTTCTCCCTCTTCTCACCCTAGTACAGCACCCGCCTCCCGCCCTTTCCTCCTCCGCTCTCCGTACCCCGCCTGCCCCCTATTCTCCTGGGTTCGCCCCACACTTGTCCTCCTCAATTTTTAGCTCCAAGTTCTCATTTCAGAACACTATGGAGCTAGAAGCTTTAGCTTGGACCCATTTGTTAATAACAAGTACGTTTTGCTGTGTGAACAAAATATGACGCTATACTTAGCATTAGAGTAGCCAAAGCGAGGTTTTTTCACTTTTTGATGTTGCTGAATCTTGTAGATCTACACACGCCAAACCTCCAGGAAAATCTACGACGACAAAGTGGGTTTGAAAGATGACGGAAACGCCAAAAATCAGGTAGGGGTAAACTAAACGCTATATTCGAATGGTCTTAAAATTGCAGTCAGAAGTTTTAAACTTGTGTGTAACTAAATCACATGCTTTGATACCAATAAGTAACATGTCCAGGAGGACAATAAAACGGTTTTTGTATGCGATAAGCATAGTAGCCTGTAGAGTGTCGAGTCAGTGAGTGGCTTAGACAGACCATTGGGGCTTATCATCTTGACAGTGCCATATAAAGTCCATTTTCGCGAGCATCTATTCGTATCCTACAGTACCATCATGTAGATAATCTAAGCGTATAATAGTCACAGCTTATGACATGACATTTTCGAGTAATGCATTGGCCAGGGTACATTATCTTATTCCGATGTATCTGTTCATTATTTAAAAATTGGACTTTACGAAGCTTAGCTCTGTTAAGGTAATTATATTCTTAAATCAGGGAGAGCGAATTCGTCTGAATAGGTTGATACAATTGCATAAATTTCGACCTCAAAATGATCTCCTTACTAACAGAAATTAAAGTGACCTTAGAAGGCCTGACATCCAAGCAGTTAAAGAGCTTATCAAGTTGAGTTTCCAAGCATGTAACAAAGTTATCGTATCGTGTTGTGTTTTTCTCTTTGAGGTGCAAGATAAAGAAGAGGAGAAGCAAGTGAGTACGGAATTCACTCCGTTATTACAAGATGACAATGAGGACAAGATGGACAAGATGTTGTGTGAGAATGTAAGAACGAACGGCTTGACCATTTTATAAACTAACCTCAATTTTGCTGTCATTTCCTTGAAAGAGTAAAACTTCTCTCAGTGTTTAATTCAACAGGGGCAACCAACGAGAATATAGTTCAAAATCACTTAAACATGCCTTGTTGATCATATTTTAGTATTTAAGCGGTAGATATAGGCATATTTTTGTCCCCTAAAAACTTTCTGTTCGGATTTCCTAGGTGAAAGTCTAGTGATCCGAAAATTATAGGAATAAAAACTTACCTTTTCCAAAATTTCAGCCCGAAAAAAGGCTCCTGAAAATTCTAGGTGACCTTTTTAGGGTAAAAATCCGTTAAAAATGGGCAATTATACCATTTTTTAGATGTTCGAAAATCCTAGGAGAGGCAGGAAAGCCAGAAATTTTACAACAAATGTTCGGAAAATTCTAGATCTCAAATCGTCTTACGAACAGATATTTTCCAAAAATTGACATTGGGTGCCCCTGATTCAACTCTATAGCCCCATATAAGGGAATCCAAGACAGTCCTGGATTCTGGATTCCAAACCGTGGATTCCAGATTCCAGGCACTGGATTCCAGTAAACGATCTGTCAGTGGAACTTGAATCTGGTTTCCAATCTTAATTGGGATATCCGGATTCCTAAGCCCAGGATTTCGGATTTCTCAAGCACAATTTTCCAAGATTTCCGAGTCCATACGCTAAAAATTCCCCGGATTCCGAATTCTGGAATCCCGATTTCCTTACATGCAGCGAACTCTTCCCCTGCAGGATAAGGGATTCAAAACTATCAGCGACGAACAGCCAACAGTCCCTTCCGCAACGATGGAAAATCAGCACGCCCCCGCCCTGTTAGCCTCAACGGAAAATTTGGCCGAAGATCTCACTGATGACGAGGTGTCGTTTTCCACCGATCAAAACATCTTTTCATTTGTTCAGGAAATGGCGAAGGGAAAGGTAATAATATATATATATATATATATATTTTTGTTTGTTTTTAAATAGCTTGGTCTTTTGAGAGCTACACCTCTTTTACTGTCACTGAAACCAGTGGTGGCATCGCGGAATTACGGCTGTTTTCTCAGGCTACTTTCTAATTTGTTTATGGATTTTGATTTCACACAGGAAAGCAAGGATGCCAAGCAACAGGTGGAGCAAGAGCAGACACAAATGAACATGGAAATGACTCCATTATTACAAGATGACGGTGACGTCATTAGAGAGGAAGCCCAGATGACCTCTGAGAATCTCCACGATGTAAACTTTTTTCAATTCATTTCATTTTATCCATTAAAATATGCGAGATTACACAACATTTAGTCCTAACTTACCGTTTTAAGACGTTGCTTATTTAAAATGCGCCTAGAAAAACAAACAAATAAACAAACATCACACTGCCATTTTGTTCATATATTCCTTCTTCACATAGCACTTCTGTAGTCTCTGCATATTCTCCCCCGACGTTGTCACCTTAAAGCAAAACAAGCCACTGCATATGCAACTGTCAAAAGGCAACAGCCGCCCATTTACATGTTGTAACAATTATTCTTTGAAATCGAAGTGAATAGTTGGTAAATATTCCCAAAGCCACTATTCACCGAGATTGAAAAGAATAATTGTTTTAGTATATACACACGAAGTGATCTCAACAAAATCAGAGAGGAAACCATTAAAAAGTACAATTTGATTGATAGATCAAATCAATTAAAAATAGATCTTTGCAGAATTTTCAGACATGGGAATTCACAAGTTTATCATTTTGCAAACAACAGCGTAATGGCTTAAATGGAACCGCTAAAAGTTTGAATTGTTTCTTTACCTGAGAAGAAAAGTACAGCTATGTTGTTTTGTGTTGACTCGCCAAGTTTATAGCCAAAAGGGCTTGTTGTGTCGTTCTTCGCATGAAGTGCTGACAAAAATGGCGGCTCGGTTGCTCGAGGTAAGACGTCGTCTTCCTGTATCATTCTTTTTCCTGTTTACTTGAAACGTAGAATTTCTGCAAACATTTCCTTTTAAATTTGTTTGTCATAAATAAACTTCGATTTTTGAGCCAAAATTTTCTTGTTAGAAAACGCTGAGTTCACGAAACGGCTTCTTCTACGCTAATACACGGGAGTTGTAAACAATCCATCGAGCACAAAACTCAGCTACAGTAAATTGAAAAACGCCGTATTGAATCTTTCCAAGTCTTTTCTTGCCTTAAAAAAAGTCAGCCCTAGGATTTTGTCGACTTTTAAAAGATCGTTCTCTCAAAAAATGGGAAAAACACCGAGCTCACACATTATCCACTCGCTAGGAGGTGAACATTGTTGAATAGTCCGAGATAACGAACCAATCAGATTGCTTAAATCACCAAGATCACTGAGTGTGTATATATTAATACTTAATATTCTATTAATTATGGTAATAAACAATTATACTAGTTTCCAATTATTTTCACGTCGTTAGTTATTCAGCCGTTGTGTTGTTAACTACAAAATAATCTGATGTTTATAATAAACATTTTTCCTCAATTTCCATGTCCATTTGACCCATCTGAGACAACAAAACAGTCGTCAAAGGCACTAACTCGCAGAGTAAGATTTTCGCGCGAAGCGCTCGAGCCTCACACGGCTGAGGGGCGTCCGTTCAGACCTTTCATTCAACCGCACGCGCGCGCTTTCCTGATCTATACATTCTAGACCCTTCTTGACATGTTTTGCACTATTTGTGCATTTAGGATAAGGGATTGGAAGAGTTCACTAAAGAACAGTTGAACATGTCAAACAACCCACCCGTGGAAAGTCAGCACACAGAATCGAAGCCGCCTTTGAGTGAAAGTCTCGAGGAAGATCCACAAGACGAGGAGGAAAGCTTTTCTACTCGACAGCTCTTTAAATTTGCATGGCAGATAGCGAAGGGAATGGTAGCTACTGTATTTGTTTACATGTTATCATATTTGACTAGAGAGTTAGCCTTTAAAAATGGACGCTGATTTCAAAGGCGAACTGTATGGGGCATATATATATTGAGAAAGTAGAATTTCCCTACCGAAATCTACCTGCCCTCAAGAAAAGTACCAAGATTTCTGATAAAACCACTTTAGAGCGCAAAATAGCGAAATCTGGCTAAATGCCATAAAATGAAATCGGGTGAAAAAATTGGCAAAAGACGAGTTTTAGGAAATGAGTTTTTTCTGCAGTTTTGGTATCTTGAAAACATGTTGATCATGGACATAAACTCTTCCTTGAATTTTTTACACGACCCCACAAGCTTTGAGCTTTAAACCATATCGTGTTTAAATAAAGGATGTGTATGTATGTATATCAGTTATCTGTTATAATTATTATGTGATGCTTAAATTTGATTTCCCTTTCTCTACCTTCATAACTAGAATCATCTTGCCGAAAAAAATCTTGTTCATAGAGACCTTGCCGCTCGTAACGTCCTTGTTGGCCATGACAATCGGGTGAAAGTGTCTGACTTTGGGTTGATGCGACAAATCTATGACGATGTGAAGGGCTCAGAAAAGTCCAAGAAACTTCCCGTCAAATGGATGGCTCCAGAATCGCTTTATCGAGGCATCTTTACCATCAAAAGCGATGTGTGAGTAGAATAAGACCTTCAATTTAACGCTAGACTATATATCTTATCGTATGAGTCTCGTACTGGATTAACTTACTTTTAATAGTCTTTTCCGAACTGATTTTTTCATCCCCGACGACGAATACGTAATTTTTTCGCGGAATATAAGTTCGGAATATTTTTGTAAGTTCTCGAACGCCATGTCATTATAGCAAAGTTTGGGTTCAAATTTTGCCAACTGATTGATATTAGTAGGATTTTGCTGGCCTCATTAAAACTAACCTAGAAAAGGCAAAGCGTGAATGTCCTTCCTCAAAATCTTCTTAGCCTTGACCGTCTGACTATATCGCTCTGTAACCATTTTGTTGTTTTCTTTCCTAGCTGGTCCTACGGCGTACTTCTGTGGGAAATGGCCACACTGGGTATGCATACTTAGACATTTATTTACTTTCCTGATTACAACTGCTTGCTTACTTTTCCTCTTTTCTAATAAAAAACACTGACTCCTATAATTTTTTTGGTCCAGGCCCCAGTTGTTCATTCCCAGATTCCGTCTTCTCTAGCTCTCGCGCGTTTGCCTCTTAATTCCCTCACACGTAACATGCTCGCACGAAAGACAATAGGCCGTGTCCGGGTTGCCCTAGACTACGAGTAGTCCCCAGTTTTCCTCAAGGATAGTAGAGCGAGCGAAACGCAAGCGCGCGTGAAAATCACCCCACGCGAGAAAAGGCGACACGCGGCGGGGAGAGAGAAAAATAAAGCCTTTTATCGAGTGGAGTGATTTTCACGCGCGCTCGCGTTTCACTCACTCTACTATCCCTTAGGAAAAATGCGGGGACTACTCGTAGTCTAGGGTTGCCCCAACCCACTGTTTCAAAGCGAGGCTAAGTGTGGAGCCATTGATATGAAAATGAGTTTTTTTACTTTCATGCAAAAGTAACTCATTATCACAAGAAAGGTTTTGCACTCGTTTTGAAAGTGAGGGTTTTTGTAACTCGGAAATGGTCTATCCTGAAGGACTCTGCAGTCTTAGACCTGAACAAGTAACGTGAAAATGATTGTCAAACTTACTGCCCAGCTTTTTCTGAATAACTGATTTTCTTCTTCTGTTGGATCCAGGAGGCGTACCATACCCTACGCTGACCAACACAGAGCTGTATCGCCTGCTCAGCTCTGGATACCGAATGGAAAAACCTGACATGAGCTCCGATGAAGTGTAAGTTGATCGCTCTAGTGATTTGAGGATATGTTATCATGGCAGAATTATAACAAAATTTTACTTTAAAAAAGAGCTTAGTACGACTTTGCCCTTTGAATACGAACAGCTGGTTCCCAGGGTCAAGATCTCCTACTCTCCCTACTCGCTCCGGGGCATGAAAAGGAAACTCGGACCATGTGAACGAGGCTGTGGAGTTCGGCACTGATGGTCACTGATGATGTATACGGCTGGCTCCGCAAGCGAACAAAATGAAGTAAATCCCGCGAGAAAGGAATTACCCGCGTTCTTTTCAGAAGAAAAACAACCTCCTTCAGTGGCATTCTTGTGGAACAACTGAGACTCCTATTTTTTTCACCTACAGTTAGTGGTGATGGGCCTATTAACCTTTTCCCGCTTCAAGCCTCCATTTGCGCGTGCGCCTGATCGTTTTTTTCTCTAACTGCTGTTGTGGTGCCAAACAAGGTTGTCCAAAAACGCTTACATGTACCATATATCCATTTTTAAGGATAATGACCCAAAAACCAAGAAGTGAGTTGACAAATCAGGATCTCAGGATTATTTCTATGACAGACTTTAAAGTGTTTGAATACAACACCAGTTTAGTTTTCTTCAGCTGCATATACTCTAAGAGACCTCTGAAATGTCTTAAACAACTCAAATGTGGTTGATTCTGTGCTGAAAGTTTGTATAGTTACCATCTCTGACCATTTCTCATCCAGCCACAGTCTTTACCTCTCAATTTCCCTTCCATTACCGCTGACTGGCATAGGTTGTTTTTTGCAGTACGCCCCTAGGCCTTATGGGGCCAGGCCGATGCGTTTCGGGTCAAGTGGTCCGAAAGATTTTTTCTCGGATATGTCGCCGAAATGCATTGACCGAAACACAGGCCCAGCCAGGGGGGGTAGTGGGATACCAATATACCTGCTATTTCGCCCCCAAGATACCAATATACCTCAAAATCGTAAAATGTGTGATACCAAATACCTAAAATTATTTTGAAACAGAATACTAAATTCCTGAAAATGAACAAGTCAGATCTTAATAAAAGAGAAACTCCTGGTTCACTGTCCTCTTCCGCTTCCTTTACGGTTGGCCAGCGTCCATGGTGATCGAATCCTTGTCACCTTGTCCATCAACGCTCTCTGCAAAAGGTTCTTCATCAGCTTCATTGGGAGAGGTGGTGTCAGTGGATCCGTTCACCAAGGCCAGGAGCAGATAATACTCCCCTTCATCTATTTCAACAGTTTCATTGTCAACAACGGTAATGCTTCTTACAACCCCCTTTATGCCCTCTTTTGAGATGACATGCTCTTCTTCCGAAGTAGTGAATAGGAGAGGATCGACAACATCTTGGGTGTAGCAGAGAGTTGTTACGTAACGAGCACTGTCATAGTCATCAACCACATCCTCTAACAGTTTTGTAATATACAGTGGGCTGTTTGGAGCAGAACGCGGTTTGTATATTCGGGAAACTACAACATATGTAGACTGGGCGATGACAATGTTACGTGCTGTGCTGGTATCTTGGTGTTGAACGGGGATGTCTTCATTGAGAAGCATGTCGAAGTCAACTGAATGTTGCTCCGGGGGTGCAGACTCATGGAGGTTCAATGGTAGGGTGCCTGGCTTGTCTTTTGTTGAAAAGTTCCTTGTGGTATTCTGCCCGACACTCTTACCGTATTGCTGTACCCACTGACAGATCTCATCCAATTGCTTCTTGGATAAGCAACCAGACAAAGGCTTCGGTAATTTTGCAAGGTCACAGAAGTTTATATCAACATCACCTAAAGTAGGCTGAGGGTAGTACGAGGCCACTGGATTTGTAAAGTACCTGTAGCTCGTACTTGTGACACGTTTTAATAATTCGTTAATACATGAGGGAAAGCGCAAGCAAAAATCGAGCATCATGGGAGTGTCTGTATTACCCCCTCTCATACTGGAAAGGAAGTTAAAAGGCTTACAATGTTTAAGTGTTGAATGAAGTTTGGATTGATCTGAGTTCCATCACCTTTGTCCTCAGTCTAGTGAGGCCTTCCAGTATCATCTTCACGGAGTTCAGTGTAGTAGCAGATAGTGTTCCGTCTGGTCCTTGGGTCTGGGAAGTTGAACCCTTGATTCCCTGAACTTTCAACGAGCCCTGTGTGCCCTGGGTACGAGATTGCGATTCGGGAGGTGGTGTGAGTGGGGTGGTGGTGGGAGACTGGGATAGGAAGCCAAACAGTAACAATTTCGAGCATCCGCACTATTTCTAGTGAGCATTAGAGCGATAATAAAACTAAGAAATGAATTATACATTTCTCAGTGACTTCTGTACCATATACCGAATACCTAGAATTCAGGAAAAACTGAATACTTTATACCCGAATTTTGACCAAAAAATACCATATACCTGAATTGAAATAGCCCGGGATACCGTATACCCAAAACCCCTGGCCGGGCCTGGAAACAGGACTGGAAAGACACTGTACCGGGACTAGGCAAAGGTTGTTGTATTTCTTAAACAAAAACATGACCACTAAGGAGCTAATTTGAGAGAATTATAAATCGGTTTGTTTTTAACTGTCTTCGACAGATATGAGTTGATGACAGAGTGCTGGAAGGAAGACCCAAGAGCTCGACCCAGTTTCTACCAGATGATAGAAAAACTGGAGATCATCATGCAGAAGGATGCACCATATTTGGATGTGAACAAGCATGATGAAGCCCATGCATACTATAACGTGCCTCCAAATATGGAGTAACTACTAATAAAGAACGCTACGTAGGGCCGGCGGTTTCTAATTAACCTGAACATTTTATTAACTCGTCAACGGAGATTCCCTTTTTAAAATGGTCCCCTGATTAAAGTTAACCGTACGGTAAATAGCGAAATTAAGCAATTTTTTGAGCTAAGAGTTTGTGTAACAGAAACAAAATTAATACAAAGTATTATGTGAAAATTTCAACGTTTACAGTTCTGATCTTATGGCGATGATTATACATTATGTATGCGTATGAGTTCTAGTTGCGTTACGTGTTCAAAATGCCTCCACATCTGGAGTAACTGCTAATGAAGAATGCTACGCAGGGCCGGCGGTTTCTAATTAACCTGAACATTTTATTAACTCGTCAAAGGAGATTCCCTTTTTAAAATGGCCCCCTGATTAAACTTATCCGTACGGTAAATAGTGAAATTAAGCAATTTATGAGCTAAGAGTTTGTGTAACAAAAAAAAAAATAAAGCAAAGTATTATGGGAAAATTCAACGTTTACAGTTCTGATCTTATGGCGATGATTATACATCATGTATGCGTATGAGTTCTAGTTGCGTTACGTGTTCAAAATGTGATACTATAGAAGGAAGAGAAATCTAACATAGAAAGCTCCCTCGGAAAAATTGTCGATCTCCACATGAGAGTCGAACGTACGACCCTCCGAGTTCTAGATCGGATGCTCTAGGTACTGGGCGCGGCTTCTGGAGTGCTACGGTGTTACGTGCTTGCAACGCAGGCCTCTTTTGTGGACCGGCAAAAGCTGTTTATTTATGTCAATATTACCTTTGACAACTGAGGAAAATTGGAGAGAATAGTAACAGCAACACTTAGGGTTTCCCTCGGAGTAGACGGTAGGGCAAAAGAAGGAGGCGGGGGATGGGGAAACAAAAATCTGACAAATCTGACCCTTCTGACTATGTACTACAAACAGCATTACCTTGTTCCACCACCCTCTCCACCCACAAAATATACCGTAAAAACTATACGGGAGGGGATATCCTCTCTTGAACACCTCCCATTCCGGCCCCAACATCACGTACCGGTGCTTAGTTTTCGCCTACAATTAGAGAAATTAACGAATCCAGCGATCGACCTCGAAAGTCACACGGAACAATTAGACATTGATAAGCGAAAGATCACTCGAAACAGAAAGATCGCGTGAGGTTATATTAAAACCGTGTTAGAAAGAGGTGCATCGTGGGCCACAGTGGGATTACAGAAAAAATTATAAATAATTAAATAAAAAATGATGTGAGTCATGTGACTTGAGCGCTGCAAAAAATGCTTGCAGTTGAGTCAGGTCAAGCGTACCAGCCTAGATATAATGAATCAATTATTTCAAAAATCAGTCCTTTAGTCGTTGCCCCAACCGGAATCAAATTCAAATCAGCCCTGAATGCCAAGAGCCATAATGGCTCTTGTGCATACGTAATGAGCAGTGAATTTTTTTTGGAAAACCTCTCTGTTTTCGGTCAGATTGAAAATTGCTTTGAAGACATTTACATCAAATTCAAGAAAACTGAGCTGGGAGTAATTTCATAACTACCTAACTTGTGAATTCACTTTTTATTACGCACGCAGGAATGCAGAGATAAATTAACCTGAAATCTACAACTACCAACGGATTCAACTTTAGAATAATAAATTCCGTGAAATTCATTAATAATATAGTCTACAGGGCGGGGGGCACCTGCAACTGAATTTAAGAGTCCATTATGTATAGTTTTCAGACGAGGTCTCAATGAGCTGATTGACTCGACACAAAGACCTTGCCCGGCCCCATGAACGCCTTTTTCTTAAGACCACGCTTTTGGCGGGATGAGCATAGAATTTGCTCTGTTGTATTCATGGAAGGTAGATCTTGCATCTGCGACTGATCGAAGAATTTCAGCGCCACCCCTAGTAAAACAGTAACAAAAACAATTAGTATTAGTATTCACCAAATTAGTGAACAGCAATTTTCGCGCCTTCTGATTGGCTCCCTTAACTCGGAATTTCCTTGGATATTCATTGTTTTGGGACGTGATTCAAAATGGCTTCTCGTTTCGCGACAGTTTCAAAAGATAACATTTTAGTGTTAAATTAAGCAGCTGCACCAGCAAATACCGAGAAAGAGACAAAATTTGGCTTGTCGGTGTTTACAGGTCGATAGAAAAAAACTTTCTTGCTGAATTTGCAACAAAATCTTAAAAAATGATCCCCGAAACACTGTCAATTGAAACACGAACAAACTCTAACAAGTGACGTCTTTTATTTACAAAAAGTTCCTTTTTGATTTTTATCCAACTGATTTGGTAAATACTAAAACAGCTATCCCCCTCAGGGTCGGTTCATAGCGCTAGAGATATACCTCGACGCTTTGCGTATCTGTATATATCCTCCTGTTCACCTCCCCTTGGTAAAAGACACCCCATAATATAAAGGACTTTATAACAATGTTATTTCCTTTATCTTCTTTTTTTTAAACTTAGATGCAGTCCCTAACATCTTAGCTCCAGGACACGATTCGCTAAAATTTATCAAACTGAGCGAGTTGGAATTAGAGAGAAATGAGAGGACAGGGTAACCAACGATGCCTCAGTTCGTGTTTTCTGTATGCTTTAGAAGCCTGCCGGTTTGGTTAATTTGGAGCTGCCGGCTCAAAACTATTCACCGTTTCCGGTGACTTGGGAAGAAGTTTCTTCGTCTCGAAAGAAGTTTTAGGTGACTTTTACATCTAATCCAAAACTGTCAGCTACCCCGATAGGTCCGGTCGAAAGTTCGAGGGCATGAAGTAACGGTACTTTCATTAGACAATTCTAGGAGACGTTTTGTCTTTATACCGAAATTTTCAGGAGACCTTCGTTATATCTTGGAAATAAAATGGGAAAAACATAGCCTCCAAAAATCGTAGGTATGTTAGTAGATTTAAATTTTTTAGCCTTTCTGGAAATTTTTAGGCAATATTTGCTCATTCAAACGACCGGATCCATCAGGGTGGTCTACATTCACATATTAGGGAGCATAAGAACCAAGACGACGACTTTGTTGACGACGACCGGAAGTGAGTTACAGTGTACTGCGCAAGCGCGACCAGTAAATTTCGTCGTGGTGTCGTCGACGACGCCAAACAAAGTAGAATCACCTCGTCCTGCAATCCACAAGCTTCGGCAAATACAAATACACTGTTTTAAGCAATTTTTGAAGTCCTTATCATTTTCTTATCCTCGTAAATCGAGGCATCGTTCCTTTTTTCTCCTAACAGGCGCGCGATGTTGATTGAAAATTAGACTAATTAATTGTTTTTACTTCGAAGAATGACAACAGCTGTGGAGTCCGAGCGAGCGAACTCGTAAGTGATAAATTTATTTGTACGTATTTAGGTAAGGCAGAACATTGATCTTTAACATAGAGGAAATAAACTTTATATGGAAAACAGCTATCACATCAGAATGTCTCTTCATAGGCGTACGGGCCGGGGGGGCGAGGGGGGCTGCAGCCCCCCCCCAAAGTTTGAGCAACTCAGATTTTTTGGGCAGCAAGAGAAAACTTGGGCAAAGCCAGTTTTTAAAGACGTTTCCACGTTTTTTATTATTATTATATATATTTTGAAGACACAAATATTTTCTGTTTTAACCAGAAGTCGGCGTAATAATTCAGTTACGTTCACACGAGAGAGTGGTTGCCTAGCACGTGATGAGTTTCTGGTTATAAGAGAAGAGTATCATATGCTGATTTTTTGTTTGTTGTTGTTGGGCACTGTACTTCACTGTACTAGCTGGAGTGGGCTATTTCCAGTCATGAATTGATTAGAATAAACTTCCGCATAACTTTCTAGAATCACCTCCGCTCCCAGAACAGTGTGTGGCAGAACACGCATCAGCAGTAGGTCTGAAAGTGAAGTGGCTGACTAATTCTCAGTTTGAATTACGAGAAGAATCATAATTTTCTTGAAAAAATCTATCGAGGGTTTAAAAATTATTCACTAATTTGCTTGAGTAGACCGAAATGTTTACGAAACCGTCCTAACAAGATCGAGCGCTAATCAAATCCTTCCTTATTAGCAACTGGCAGGAGCTATCTCCATGATCTTTCATACACGTTTTTAATAAGACTGAAACTCCGTTTTCTAAACATCAAGATTTTCCTTTTTTACCTTATTTCTAACAATAAAACCTTTATCCCAAAAGATCTCGATAACGCTCTACAGTTCCGTTTTAACTTCACGAACATCGAGGCGACTATTAGAGGAAAGAGCTTCCCTGAACGATTTTGTAAGAACAGTTCCCAGTGAGAAATATTTCGAAATATTGCTGCAAGTATAATAGGTAATGGCGTCATTTCGTTGCTATGACAGCTCCGATGTCATTGCAACCCTGATCATCACAAATTTCCCTCTTTATCTAATACAACTGTGGTGGCAATTTTTTCCAAATGCTTGTTTGTGGCGACGTAGTTTATGCTCAAACTTGGCAGGTATTGACTCTGAAAAACTGTATCGAGCCACTTTCATATGCCAGTACGGCCTATTTTGTTGCATGGCCCTAGTTTCCTTTCGACTGTTTTGTAAAAATTTGGGCAACTTGCAAGAATTTTTTGGGCAAATGGATTACCGCCCCCCCCCTGGCCAAAAATGCCCGTACGCCTATGTGTCTCTTTTTCCCAATCTAAACTCTGACAGACACTCAGACTCGGTCATCTCATTCACGTTGAAAGTTGAATAATCTTCGTTCAGAAAGCAGGTGTTTTTCAACTCGAAAAGGTCATACAACACAAAACATTCTTCGTCGTCAATGAAATTAGACGTACGGCTTAAAAGATAAGATCTTGCATTGTTTTAAAAGACGCCATTGCGAAAAATTTTGTTGCGAATGAACATCACAGTTTTACATTTGTGTTTACATTCGGTGTCGTCGTCGTCGACCTACCGACGGACTGCATCTTAAGTTTCCTTTTTCCCGCCCAAACCGACGTTCTCGTTCCAGTCTTTTCCCAGTCAACAGACGTCGTAGTCGTGAACTTCGTTGTGTTTCTTAAGTTCCCTATCGTGGCGGATCCAGACTTTCATTTAAGGGGGAGGGGGGGAGGTGGCAGTCATCCAGACCCTGAGATAAGGAGGAGGCGGTATCAAAAACAATTCTTTTCTGCCCTTCGGGCCTCAGTTTAGTCTAAAAATAGGGGGGACAGGGCCCCCCAGACCCCTCCCCTGGATCCGCCAGTGGTCCGGACAAATTTTTGAACGGATAAAAACTTGCATGGGTCCGCCTTTCGTTCACACGTTATCTGCGCAACCGTGCAAGTTTTTGAGGGGCAAACTTTACCACAATCTGTAACAGAATCTGCATCGGTTCCGTGTAAACGGCCTGTTGCTGCACAGGTAAAAAAATTCGTTTGTTCCCGTATAAACGCCCCTCATGACTATCTCAGGATTAGCTTTGTGCAGAAACAACGTCTTAACATCTGTGTTAAAGTGATTTCAACACTGAAAATCAACTCTTTTTTTTTTCTCGGTAACTCTCTTTTGACGAACAGTCAATTCGGTACACTCTGCACTACAGTTGGGTTCTGAATTTGGTTATAACCAATGTTATTATAGGAGGTCAATCCGAAGAAAGTTAGCACTTAGACGGTTATATGTTCGAAAGGCTTTTTCTGTGATCATAGTGGATTATTGAAAAAGAGTGGTTGCCACAAATTTGATTGCAAATTTTAATAGAATTTGCCGATACTATTTTCCTTTTATGTAATTCGTGGAAGTGACAAGAAACTAGCTCTGCTGGGAGTCGGACACTGTAGTCTTTCCTGATGGACAGACGCCGGATGCACAAGTTGTTATCGATCAAATTCAAACGGTAGCATCACTTTTTGCAGTCCTTTTGCGCTGGGATTTAACAAAATAATTAGATCTAGTTTAAATTACTACATCTAAAGTTTACGATAAACATCAATAAAAAGCCCAGAGCTTCTTACCTAGGGTTTTTTTTCCCACAGATTAATTCAAAAAAACGTTTCTCGTGTTGACCAGCCAATAGGAACCAAAGAAAATGACATTGTTTCAACAACAGAAATGCATGATATAGATCGTTTTCACTGTCACGCAACGAAAAAAAATAAATTGGAAATCGTCCAAAGGAAGAAGCCAAGAAAATGAAATGTTTTAAAAGACTAATTTTTAAACAATTTGTCCAAGTCTCAGGTCTTTGTGGCCCAAAGTCTCTGAGTCATTTGCCGAAAAGTTTCGCGCACCTTTGTAGAACTTTGTATGTAGACGCCATATTGGTGCACCGTTTTGGTGCACCAATATGGCCGCCGGAAATCAACGAAACATCTAGAGTTCACTTTTTCCATAAAAGCTCTTTCTTTTTCAGTCGAGAACTAGCATACGTGCGCATAAACATATCTTCTAATACTTGAAATGTTTATACTGCTGAAAATCAAGAGGAGAGACTTTTTCAACGAGACAGCATTCCTATTTTGGTGTCACGCACTGTGAAAACTCGGAAGTTCAAATTGCTGTATTTGCGAAATGAAACATGCTACAGAAATAGAAACTTGTACAAAGATTTTCTTTTTGTTAATCTTCTACCTAGTGTAAATAGGAATTCGTAAAACCTCGCTATTTTGACTTTACAATTTGATGACGTCACTATGAAAACCTCGTATACTAACAGCAGGTTGGTGATAGAATACCTGAATTTTGGCATTTTAATGCACTTGATGCACTTAAAAGTGCGTCAACTCAATTAGGTCAGTGTGACATCAAAGCGAAATACATGTTGACGATATGTATGAAGTCTATTTAATTAGTTTATTCCAAATTCCAATTCGACCAGGAATCAGGTAGACGAAGAACCACTTAGTGGATGTGCTATAAGTGGATGTGTTCTAAATCATTATTTAATTATTTATTCATGTATTTATTATTTATACACTCAAAGTTATTTTGAAGACTTAGCATTAGACCATATCAGACTTGCCAGGTTTAGAAGATTTCTGACAGTAATCGTAAGCAATGTGCCCTGCAATATGCGCGTTCATCAGTACAATAGCTACTAAATGAATGAGCCCACCAAAACAGCCAGCATCCTCTGGAGTGCTACACAATGTTAAAAGTCACTTAAGTGTAGTCTACGCCGTAGGCAAATTCGCCTTCCCATCTAAAACTAGACACATCAAAATATATAATATAAGCTAATATAACACTAGTCGATCGTTTACTAGCCAGCGAGCAAGCTCTCCGGGCGCTCTTGTGGCGGGGTGGGAAAAGGAAGGAGAGCTTGCAACTACGTTTCTGGAATTTGAATTCCACCACCAATTCCCCTGAGGCTCCCCGTCGACTGGGCTGTCAGATTTCCGCCAATCAGCGCGAGGCGGAAGCGAGCGCGAATGTAAACAAACATTGACGCGACACTACCAGGGGTAACGACGTCATTACTAATGTCATATTCGCCAACAAGAGCCATCGCCAATCATCATTTCACATCGACTTTTTCCATGCAGATATTCAAATTCCAGAGACGTAGTTGAAAGCGCTTCTTCCTTTTCCCGCCCCGCCGCCAGAGCGCCACGGAGAGCTTGCACACTAATCGTTTACAAGCACTTGCACCCTGGACGAGGGTCTCCAGTCAGGAGGTGTTTGGGGATCTGCGATGAATTCCCTTATTTGAAGGCGACATTTAAGCAAGATAGGGGAGAGAATCGGAATTGAAAGTATGCACGGGAGACGAGATGCCAAAAATAGCCAATTTTTCTTATTGATAACAACCCACAAATTCAACATTTTCCAATTTTCCAAAGTTTTAAACACTCCCTCCCTATTTTTTAATACATTAAAAACATTCGACGGAAAAATCATCCAATGAATCATTTTTGATGGAATGAAATCTTGGTTGGATATATAAGGAACAGAGCGGAAATAAACGAAATTGCTTTTAACCGACTGCCTCCTTAATATATGCACATCAGTGAAACTTAATGTAATTAGCCAAGGGACAGAGAAAGTTAATGCTGTCTTAAAAAGGATAATATTCATCATAAATGTGAGGTAAATCATGCTGCGGTGAAGATGGGAAATGGCAGTTTGCGTAGCCTGAGTAGCAGACCATTTTTTTGGTTTGTTTTTAAAATAAGATCCAGCCGTGTGAGAGCTGTACCGAGGCACCACTCGTTTTATCATTTGAACTCGTTTCAACTTTCGCGCGGCTGTGTCTCTTACTTTACAAATCCCAAAAGAAAAACAATCCAAAAACTGCCGGCTTCCTAGGTTAAGGTTTACGTGAAAAAGTATGAAGCTCGTCGAAAAGCACGCCAAAGCAACCGCAGAGTAATCAGTAATAGGTACCGACAATCTCTCGATGGTGTGACGTAAAAGAAAACTGGCATGGTAACCATTTCCTTAGTCCACACATGTCTTCGCTCATATCTTCTTTTCGATGCAGCGACCTCAAAATACGCCAGTGAAAAACTGCAATTAACGCTTTAAACTTTGACTTACAACCTTGAACTTCGCATCTCCCATTCCCGATACGACTTAAATTTAAAAGTGAAATCTCTCTACACTCAGCTCTCTTTTTGGAGAGAGTACGGCACATTGGGCATTGCTAGTAATTCTCTGCAGGAGGCAGGCACAGTTTTCGAACGTGCCCTATCCCCCCTGACTCTGCAAGTCAATTTGAAAAAATGTCTGAAGGAAGTTACGACAAAGTTACACCGGTAATAGCAGGCTATTACCTAGGCTATGATATCACTATACCCGACAGCTTTTTGTGCCGGAACGAAAAGCTATCCAGTATCATCCGATATGTAGCTCTCCACCGGCTTTAGAGATCTACGCGGCGCACCTTCTCTCCGTTACACTCGCACTGAAATCACCCTTCTTATGTGTGAAAAGAAGCCTTATCCGGTATGGATTCCGTGCCGGCACAAAAGCTATTAGTTATAATGTGAACATAGCCTTATTTACCATCTGTTCCTTTACCTACTTTTCTATTTTGTTTTGTTTTGTTTTTTATGCATCTTCAATATTTTTTTTAGATACGCACTTGCGTACTAACGCCCAGCTAGGTACGCCTCAGGGGCATTACGCCTCTAGGTACGCCTCATTTTCTCGGCTATAACTTAAAACTCATTATAAGACGGACAGTCTGGCGCGATTCCGACAATGTCAAGACTGCGAGAAGACGCTCATTTTCCTTTTGAATCTCACAGTAGACCCAAAGCACGCGTGACGCACGCAAAGCCTCAACCTTTCCGCCCCAATCTCTCCTCCTTTTTAAAATTAATTTGCATAATTTTACTTTTTCGCTCGCCGCGCGTGGCTTAGAAGAAGGAAGGACGACCCCGCTCGCGGTCTAGAGGGTGTCCGTTTTACTGTCGATCCCTTCACTGTACTCCTTTTAAGCGGCGACTTTGTTTTACAGATTCAGTTATAATGAAAGAAAAACATTGCGACTCCAATATTATGCACCTAGCATAGGCACTCGAAATATTATTTACAGTACTATAAATCTTACAAAAACTCAGGCTCACATTAAGCTCTTTGAAGGCAAAAATTCAAATAATTATTGAACCTAACACATCAATATTTCATATACGACGCAATGCTGTCTAAACCGTCAGAAATGAATCTTTCACTTAGGCAGAATAATGTCTTTAGTCCGGTGGTATAATTAAAGAAAGTCAAATGACTACGATTAAGTTTGGTGGTAAAAACACCTTTATCTGGCATACGTTTTTGACAAGTTTTATATAAACGTACCTCAATTTTCTCAACTTTTGAGCGGTTTTATTTTTTGATTGATTGTATAAAACAAAGTGACCTACCTACCTCTGGGCCAGTGAGTATAAATGTTTTCTTTTTCCAAGAAGCAATTTACGCACAGCAGTTTAAACGCAAAGATAAGGTCAATGCAAGATATGTTTCCCCATATGCTCAGGAAGAGCTCTAAATTATAGCAATAATAGAAATTGACACACAGAACAGGGCAAACGTCCGGTCCCCAAAATGTTCGAGCAAAATTAGCTGGTGAGCACGCTCTCCGTTTTGGTAAACGGCGAGGGAAAAGTGGATGTAAGGAAGCCCTCGCTCGGAATCTGGTAGACCATATCGTTTCCTTCGCCCCATATAAGGTTACCCGGATTCTCGAATTTGAAGAATTTTTGCTTGTGGACTGGAATCCTGGTTTTTGGAATCCGGAATTCAGCTTAAGTAATTCATAATCCAAGTTCCACTGACAAGGAATCCAAAATCCAGTACCTAGAATCCGGAATCCACAACTTGGAACCGAGAATTTAAGACTGTCTTGGATTAGCATACATGGGGTTTCTATTTACTTAACGTTGGCTGGCCATTTAGAATTGTCATTCTTGGTCCACTTATATTTTCCGATCCTGCTCTAATGGGTATAAAGTGTTAAATTCAGCCATCTGGTCTCAAAGAGGCAACTACAGTTTGTTTAACAAATATAGTTCATTAAACATTTCATGACTGATGTTTTATGGTCAACTAAACTGACTGAACGGCGACTGACGCGATGGATTTTCTGTCAGGTTAATCTTTCTCTGACAACGACACAGTTCTGGTAAGTACTAACAGTATACTATGAAATTAAATAGTATGTTACACGTAAACAATTTTAAAAAAAACTTCATTTATTTGTGCATTCAGGGCTGGAGACACCGAGGGCAAACTAACAGGAATTCTAGCTTTGAACACGGAAGCCCCAGCAAGGGCAACTGTTTGGAGAAGCAAATGTTGCCTAGGGTTTTCTATGGCTTGAGGAGGGCTAAAAATTTCCGAGTGACCTTTCCATTCCTGTTAAATTCCCTGCGATTTTCTGAAGTTTAAGTTTTCACATTTCACTCCCCATGTTAGGCTATTTTTAACGTTTTATGAAAGTGAATTTTTTTTATTCCTCTCTCCATCACATTTTTGAATCCCGGCAAAAATTTTACTTTAAAAAAAAACAAGAAATTCTGCGGCAATTGCTTAGAGTTTCAACCTTCTTTTATCGTAAAGCTTCTCTTTATTACAGTTTTGCAATCGAGTGGAGTGTGGTTTAGGGAACAAAGTAAATTTTTCAAATGTGGTAATCTATTCATTATCTATCTTGACAAGTTGTCAATTTACAAATGAACCGAACCGTGAAATATCAAGGGGCGTTTTCCAGAATCGTGGGGTTTCCGGACAAGCGTTTCCTCTTCTCCCCTCCCCCTCCCCCTTCCATTTTTTTTGCTCCCGCTTCAACTTTCGCGCTATAACTCGACTGGAAACGCTTGCTACGCAGGCTATCGATCACTTGATACTCGCTCATGATGCAAGTAATCTCCATGTCTTTTTTTTTTTGAATGAATGAATTTATGAATTTTGCATTTCCTAGCTGGTAGAATTGTTAGTAGACACCTTTCTGACTCGCTTTATCATTGGCTACTATTGACAAGTTTTGAAATTTTACTTGGTAAAACTGACAGGTTGATTTACACTGTTCTCTGCATAAATTTAAGAAAGTAGTTGTTTCTCATATTTCAGAATCAAAATGCGATTGACAAACGAGCGCTTGGCGATGAACTATGTTTATGGTTTTAATAATGAAGGCGCAAGATATCCTACGTAAGAAATTCCGAGCAAAATTTTGAACACAGCTCGCAATCAACGATCTATCATGCTGAATTAAGTAAAGCCGTTTCGTATTTTGAGAACTTAGATACCCAAACTTATCAAAAAATTTTAAGAAGCAAGTTTCCTAAAAAAAGAAGCAAGATCGAGATCCGTCTTGTCATTTTCTTAACTCTGTTATTACTTCCTTGTATAACAGGTGACTGCTGCAAAGTTGGGGCCCTGAACAACTCCAACGCCGGGTTGACGGCATTGGACTCTTCCATTTAACTTGACGAACGTTCTCTATATAATCAGGTGGTGTACTGTGGTTTTCTTGATATCTCTTAGTCCCTGCAAAAATATTCTGCTTGAGATTTTTGGTTTTGAAACTTTCCTTTCTATTCCAGAGATCTGTGGATTAAACGATAAAAGGCGCAAACTTTGTTTTCTTTTAAAAGAGACGATAAAACATTACATATTATGTTGAGATGATGATGTGAGATTCACCGATCAGTTGGGGAGACATACTTTCACGACAAACGTCAATCTTAGGTTAAAGATTTCTCAAATTAGGAGATTGGTGGACAAAAACTGTCCAAACAATTCCTATTTCGTATAAGAGGCGTAAAAAAAGAATTTTTGTTTGTCGTAGATATAAAAAACAGTTCACAGCGAGTTAAAGAAAATCTTCATTGGTCGCGGGACGAGCATCGTAAAGGTGATTCAGCGTTTTCACATGACGTCACGGCGGCCAGTTTAGAACACTGGAACGGCGGCCATGTTTGTGTTTCAAACCAATACTGTGGGAGTTGAACTCTTTTCTTATGTAAACGCTTTCTTTTGTTGCAATTAATTTGCATAGCAGCTGGGCACGTGAGTGAAAACGCTCTATTTACAACTGGTCTGCAAAAATATAAACTTCTTCACCGACTCTTACTGGGTCTTACTGAAATCTTTATGTTCTTTTCTTTTGGTCTTTTCCCATGACCTTTACTAGGATTTCATGCAATTTAATTTTGAAACTGTATTTGCAGCAGCCGCTATTTCTAACCATAGTTAATTGAGTGGAATGGTTACGAAACCCGTCAGACTCCTTTGTTATATGTTTTTGTGGACCTGAAAGTGCACAACGTTCAAAAGAATTCCTATCATTTTGATTGTATTGACCAATAAAAACGTTGCATTAATTTATTCCGTAACAATTTGTCAACAGAAAACAAAGGATTGTGCACTTTCACGGTGCTTTGAACATAAACTGCAGCACTGTTGTTTTTATCATTGATGTTTGCCGCTTTTCATAACCTAATAACTATGTTCTAACCATATCGAAGTATAATATCTAGTTTGTAACACCAAAGTCTAAAAACAAAAAGCTGCAAGGAGACCCCGCAGACAAGGAAAAATTATCGCTGTAGTGGCTTCATGAAAAACTCGGTTTTTACAATAGTCAATTTGAATAGCTTTGGCTGACGATCAACTAACTTTTTCCTTGCGTCACAGTAACGGTCGAAAGGCTGCACATGACTTTTGCTGCGATTTTCACATTGACCGTCATTGTGGGATGGGTACACCGAAATTAGTGCGCACCTAAACTGCAATAATATGGCGTCACTTGTTGAAGCAAAATACCACACTGTAGCAACCATACATGAACCCATAATCCGGAGCGAGCAAGTTCCTTGCGCTTGTGTCATGGCGTTTTCACGGACCTGTTTATTTTTAGAACGGTTTTGGCGCGAATTTTGAATATCTGGTAAATTCCACAAACCAGTCAGCAAAACCTACAGACCTAGAAATGATATTTTTGCCTTTTAATAACATTTAGTTTTCCTTTTTGATATCCTATACTTCGAATACGCTCATAGACATGGTGGAGATTTTATTTTCGCAGGAAAAAGTGCCCTAAAATGTATCTAAAAATAAATTAAACATGTCCCTAAAAACGCCGTGACATAGTCCTAGCATGTAAGCTCCGGTTTATGGGCTCCTGCTTATTATAAAAATCCTTTGCTTCTCACCTTAGATCTGAGTCACAATGCCCAATATACACTTGTTCGTCTCACTCTTGCTCGTGACAACTATATCTCATGCTGGTAAGTCATATTTTGTCCACGGAAATCGATGGAACTCCATGGAGGTATTTCTTACTGTATGTACCAAGTTATGTCACGCTATTTTCTACCTTTTTAAAAAGCTAAAGCGTGTTTTCGAATCAATTGAATTCCAAGAATAAGACTATATTTAGACATTAAAACCGTTTCCTTCCGTCTGTTAATATGGATGGCAAGGACGACTGAAACTTGAAAAAATGGCCAGACTTTTCAATGCAAAAAATTACCAAAAAATAATTATGGCTAGTGCTGTCTGATAAATTTTGTTTGGGACCTTCTCCATAACTCTAAAGGAGCATTTTGTATAAGTGTACAGGCACTAAGTAATGACTTCAGCACGTAATATTCCTAAAAACAGCAATATCCTCGAGACAAACCCCTTTTCACACCAAGATAAATTGACTACTATATAATTAAAAGGCCCAATCACTGTTGTGGAAAGTCAAATCTCTTTCTTTTTTCCACGAGCTTGACGTGGCGAGTGTTTCACCTTTTCCAAAACGAAACGTGTTATTATTCTCTTGTCTTAAAGCGTCAGCGTGTCCAAATATGGCAATCCTGACAGGGACTTCGGGCATCATCACAAGTCCTTCTTACCCGGGAAATTATGGTAATAACCACAATTGCAGCTGGAAAATCATGCCAAGTACAGGAAATCGCGTCAAGTTGGTCATTCAAGACATGTACATAGAAAGTGGGACTAACTGTCGCAACGACTATATACAAATTCAAAATGCTGTTATACATGGTAGTGGTGTGCTTCCTGGGCGTTTATGTGGTTCACTCACCAGCAATTCGACTTTTTCTTCTTACCACGAAACCTTGATTGTACGTTTTGTAACTGATGGTTCTGTAACAGCCCGTGGATTTAAAGCAAGATACACTGTTATTCCTGGTAAGTAGAAAGAATTATGTTTTGCAGTGCTTCGCGCTTTATTCAGTATAGTATGTTGCGCGGTATCTCGGCACAATCGCTTGTAAACACTAGAAATTCTTGTTTGAGCATAAAAGATTTCTGAATTTTGTCCTCAATGATAGTCCTTTACATTTCTCTTGAAAGGTTTCCACTTTGCTCAATTAAGCATATTTAAAATCAGGAGCATAGCAAGCCATTTTTTCCATTTAAGCCCGATTTGAAGAGGTCCTGAGAAAGCGAGGGAGGAGAGATTCATTCATTCATTCAGTCTTTCGTTCGTTCGTTCGTTCGTTCGTCCCTACCTCCCTCCCTCTCTCCATGCATCCATCCATCCATCCATCCATTCATTCACAGAGTTGTAAAACTTTGGAACTCGAATGTAAACGGTGCTGGTATTGGTTCTGCATGGCGATAAAAAAAAAAAAAAAAGATTGAGCACTACCAGTATTATGTATTTGATTGTTCATTGAAAAAAACGTTATTGAATTTTGAAAAGAGTGAAAACATAAAAAGGCCCAATTAAAACAAGTGGATTTCTTGACATTTCAATAGCTTTTGCTCCTTGAAGATCGGGTCAGTATGCGCTTCGTACCTAGATTTTCTTACTTATCGCCTACGATGTGTTGAGGACTTAGTAGAAAGCCTAGGTATCTTCTAAGCCATAAACAGTTTTCAAAGGGAACGTGAAGAACAACGGGTCACCTTTGCTCAAAAATGTTGTCAAATGAGTAATTAGCAGTGATTCGTCAACGAACGGGTTCTTTTAGTTAAAAAAAATAACCGTGTCACAGTCACACCTTGATATTAAACAGTTTTTGAATTCTTTATAAAAGAACTCTGTTACACTCAAGTACATCTCCTAAGGTCAATAGGGACGTGAGTGTCTCTTTAGTGCTGCATGTCTCGCTTGTGTGCACTAGAACTAGGGACTCCATCAATATCGACGATCGTGAGTATATATTATTATATCTCAGAAAAACGAGTACTCAGAGAGTAAAATGGCAACTTCCTCAGGTCTTTGTAAGGTCTTCAGCTGTTTCGTCCTTTGTATCTTCTGAGGAAGAGATTCTAATTTGTCACAGAAGAAGGATGAGAGGCAGCCCGGTTCAGTTTAGATTTAGTGAGAATACGGCTCTTCCGACTATCAAATTTGAGTTACTATGTTTGCAAAATAGAATTGCAGAGCGAAGCTAGTTCATAAAGGGACACAGTCAGCTGATGCAGATGGGCATTAGCTGCCATTTCTTAGCTGATTTGCATGTTAGACGACGCGCATGAAACAGAAGTGACAAGCGTATCCGGAATACTCTAAGCAAACCTTGTAGAGTTGAACTAGTTACAAGCCGAAATCGTGATTATAGACCCTAAGCCGTATAAGAGCACTCATTTTATATATATATATATATATATATATATATATATATATATATATATATATATATATATATATATATACCATTGACGTAGAGGGAGACGAGGGGTTCTGCGTAGTGGTGGAGATGCTGGAGTGACGTCACAATAGCTCAGGGGATTAAAATGATGAGATCATCATCTAAAATAGAAACGTATTCTGTGTAACAATCTAGGGAGTTGACGTCGTCAAAAAACTATGAGATCATCATCAAAATAATCATTTAATATGGTAACTGGTGAGATGACATCATCAGCTTAAATTAGAAAGGGTTTTTTTACATCATCAGCTATTTTCTATAGTCTATGACAACATTATTTATTTTTATTTTTATCTTTTTAAGACCATATAAATGAAAGTTATTGTCATTAATTATTATTATCATCGGCAAAACGAAAACGGGTATTATTCAGTCTTTCATAAGAATAAAGCTTAATCATTATCGCATGATCGCGAGGGCCATAGTTCCCCCCTCAAAAGAAATAACGTCTCTCAAGAAAACATTTTGCGACCTCCCAGGTTCAACAATTTCCAAGCTGAAAGAACTCCATTCTGAAGTATTTCTAAGAGTTAATTTGGGCAGACTCTTGGTGTTCTTGAAATTTGCAAAGGATCTGGAACTGACGCAGGAAGAATGGGGACAATAGACCGATTGCAAATATGGCGACGATCTCACCAAAGCGAGGCTTTTCGGTAGCAACCGTTGCTAAGGGCTGGTTGCTTGTTTATATGCTAATGCGAGTCCGTTATCTTCTTGTTCTTTTTTTCATTCTGGAAACAATAAAAAACTTTCATGAAGAAGTCATCGTCGCTTCGTTGTGTTAAAATAAAGGTCAGTGCTTTTTACTTTGCCTATATTATTCAAATCGGAACGTAGACGATAGGAAAAATCACGGTTGCGATGTACTCATTTCCGACTTTGAACTTGAACTTCTTGAAAATGTTTTAGACTCAGTTTCACTGTATGTTCTTTTTACCGAACAGTATTAAGTTCTTAATGGATAGGCCTGTGGAAAAGATGCATGTGAAGGAATTAAAAGAAATTCTTTTAAGGAAGAAAGTGAGCCTGAAAGGATTAACAGTGAAGGCCCAACTTGTTGCAAAGTAAGCAGCGCTTTTAACCCTCTGTTTTATATGATTAAATACACTTGAAAACCGTGTAATGCACCTTTGTCTTTTGTCTCATTATTTTTTTCTGTCTAAGTGAATGCATGTTTAAAATTAGCGTCCCTTGTTGATTTTTTTGTGCAGAGTGAAGGAAGTACTTCAAAGGTGTACAGATGATCGCAGGCAAAATGATCAAAATAATCAAGCGACCGCCGCTGCACTTCGTGCTCGAAGCAAAAAGAGCGACTCAGATCTTGTTAGGGAGAATGAGGAAAAGTTTAGATTTTGTCGCTGTGAGAAGAATATGGATATGATAAACTACTGGACGATCTTCCTCCATTCACGTATAATACCATCGTCAAATATGTCCGAAACTTCGGTAAAAACATTCAGAATTCCCCGGACTACATGGTAATGAAGCCGTTTGAACGAGGTGTCAATTTTTTTATTGAAGGATACCTTCATAACCTTCAAGAATCGCAAAGAGAGCAAAACCTTTTATTTCAGATCCCTCTGCTGCCGAAGTTTACGGAAAAGTGAACCCCCACATAAAATAAGATTAGCGATCTCAACAGAGCAACCTTACGATTTACTTGCTTCATCCTGCACCTGTGTCGCTGGATCTTTGGGGTTTTGTAATCATGCCGTAGGCCTAATGTATCTAGTTTCCCACTATTCCATGACTAAAGCTAATAGGGTCCCCGATGTTTTGGTTTGCACCTCCCTCCCACAGCAGTGGCATAGGCCTAGAGGGCAAAATATATCATCGGAGCCGTTAATGGAAATAAGTTAGACACGACATGTACAGGTGAGAGTACCTCAGTTTCTGTATCCCCTGGTAGATTGAGAGCTTTAAGGATGATTTAAGGAAGGTCAACAAGAACTTTGGCCTCAGTTTGTACATGAATGCTGGAAGTGAGAAGGTACCTTATCTCAGTTATCAAATGGCACCCATGCCACTGAAGGAAACTTTAAAGTGACGTGCAATTAATGTAGACTTATCTAAGCAACCGGCTAGCAGTGAAGATGTACCTAGAACAATTTACCCTTCTTTCCGGTTATCTTTGGTTTCTCCCTTGTTCATCGTCACTCAATGCTCTTCAGAACATGATCAATTTTATGACTCACTAAGAATCAATGAAGAGAGTGCTGCAGATCTTGAAAGGGCGACACAATCACAACGAAACAGTAGCCGCTAGTGGACTGAAAGGAAACCAAGATTGACAGCGTCGACATTTGGAGAAATTTTAAGTCGAAAATCGATTACCAGCCCTTTTCTGAAAGGCCTTGTTAGCGATCAAAATGCGCCTGTCGACTCAAGAAATGTAACAGCCCTCCTAAAACATGGCATTGAAAATGAAATCAGGGCCCTGAAACAGTATGAGAACTACCTTGTAAACAGTGGATATCCCGTAACGACCTTTCCATCAGGCTTTGTTGTAAACCCTGCCTTCCCCTTCCTCGGTTGCTCACCTGATGGGAAGGTTATTGACGTAACAGAGAATCGCCCATACGGGATCGTTGAAATTAAATATGTCCGTACAAACACAAGAATGTCACTACTGAGACAGCATGTGCCGGTGACAGTCGATTTCATCGTGAAGAAAAGGATGACTTTCCATCGCTTAAGACGACGTACAAATAGTATTATCAGGTTTAGGGGCAAATGGGAATTACAGGGCCAAGTGGTGTGACTTTGTCACTTACACACTCAAGGGGATGGTCATTGAACGTATTTATTTTGATCCTGAATTTTTTGCTTCTATGCTGTTGAAATTGGAACAATTTTTCTTTAAGCACTATGCTGCAACTTTCAAGGCACAAGCAGTGCCAGCTAGAGCATGTGCTGTAACAACAGCATGCAGCGTTTTAACTGCTACTACAAGAGCAACAGGCAGTATCAGCACGAGCTAAATAATAGGTGGACTTAATTTTTGACAAGAAGCATGATCTGAACTATTTAAATCAGTGCAGCGAAATATTCCCAAACAATATTTTGTATAATAAACTTAAACCGTTTAATAGCAAGTATTCGTATGTACGTTCTCTCCTAGACAATAACTCAACTTGAGTTTTCATTGGTGTACCTGTACATCTCTTTACAATACAGGCTATGAAATAATTGGATTTTGCATGTTTGTCAGCACAGCACAAACAGTCCACATTTGATTTAGACTACCAGCTAACGACAGTGGAATAACTTGATTAAAAATTTGGAAATTCTTTACTTTGTTTATCGCTCTTTCCACGCGAATACGCTCGGACGCAGTTTCCTGAGTCGCAATAACTTCTGAAGGGGTCTGTTGACTTCTTAAACCAAGAAATGGGAAGATATTCAAGCCAACACCAATGGGCTCCATAAGATCTGAAATAGTGAAGCCTTTGTCAGCCATTACTACATCACCACGGGAAAAAGGTAAGTTGAGTAGCCCCGACCTGACAGTTAACTCTCTATCTGAAATGCTACCAGCATAAAGTTGCGAAATGAATGTTATATGGCCACTCGGTACAATGCCAATCAAACCTTTAAATGTCGCATGACTCTTGTACGTAGAGAAAGTATAACTATGCAGAACCAAAGAGGAAGGGGTTTGACATTTGATTTCTGTCCCATCAATAATAACCCTTGTTTTGGGGTACTTATCCTTGAAAGACTGGGGCATTGCTTTATCTATTGTCCCTCTGTCTGGCCAAATGTCGAGGTGACCGAATTTTAAGTACAGAAAATTGATCCAGGATATACAAATTCTATTAATTGTAGATACATGTACCCTGAACCTATGGGCTATGGTGATTTTCGCTTAGGGGATGCTGCCGACCATGAAAAGATAGACGGAATAGCATCGTCCTTTAAATATCGACGACCAGTCAAGGTTACACGAAAATCAGTTATCTTGAAATTCAAGGAGCAGATTTTAGTTCGTTCAGTTATCTGAAATGCTGGAGATACGTCTCGTCGAATTTTCACAAGCCACTCCTGAAATATATCTCGTATAGAGAAATGTCAGAAATCTGAAACGATAGGTTTAATGAACGATAATTTTGAAAGTAGTACCTTCAGTCTTACAGCATCCGATGGAAGGCAATGATACGTGATCTTTTTCCAATCCGGCCCTACACGATAACCACTCTTACAGCACAAAGGCACGCAACAACTATCCGGCATGGCACTATTTATAAATGTACAGCAAAAATGGCATGCAATCCAATTCTAAAAATTGAAGATCAGCTTTTAGAATGATAATCGATTTAAGCTTACATGTGAACCTTAAATACAAAGAATGAAAAATATCAGGCAGTCAAAGTATCGCGATCGCTACAAATGACTCTGTCTGTGATCGCTGTGCGTCAGTTGATCGTTCAATTTGTACAGATAATCACATGATTTCGAGTGCAATTTGGAATAAATAAGCACGAGTAAATTTTTTCAAAGACTAACAAAAAAATTTACGAGTGCTTATTTATTCCAAATTGAACGAGAAAAATCATGTGATTACTTATTAATAATATTCACGAAAAAATTGCGAGATAGCTTTAAAATCACTTTGATAGGGAGTCAACGCGCGTAAACTACGTGCAAAAATAAATTATTCAAATGCTGCAAATATCATCACACGTGCAGTCAAAACAACATTTTTCTCGATGCTTTTAAAGTTTGCAAGCTGCAGAAACGGGCTGAACAGTTCATGGAATTGTTCAATGTGTTTGAATTAAAGATTCTGGGTTATTACCTCGAGTTTTCTACTCCTCCAGAGAATTTCTTCTTCCTCCTCTGATACTTGCCGAGCTTTGTTTGGGCGCTTACCACGGCCAGCCAAGCGAAGCTGTTTCGCTTTGTCCTCCAACACCCCTACGAACTAAATTCTCGGTCACGTACAATGGACAGGTGCAGCCTTTGTTCCTTAAGTGTCTATCAATCGATACCATCATTACTTTAACGCTTTCTGGTTCATAATCTTCACCTTTTTTATTGTTTGTCTTCGGCGTAGAAATGCTCGATCAAATTGTTAAGCTCAGCCGGCTCATAATTTTCTATTTCATCAGTAATTTCCCTATCTTCGCACCAATTCTTCGAAACAGAGCGCCAAAAACCCAGTGCTTTTCGCAGTGTTTTCGTTTTTAGAGCAGTTTTTCAGCTCCTGTACAGTTGTTTCGGTCGCAAAAGCAAATGTGCTTCACGGTTTTTGCTCGAAACTGGTCCGCAGCGGATCCAAATTTTGCGCCATTTATACGGCGCATTTGATTGGCTCTCAGTGAGTTCCTTTGTTTATTAGCCAATCAGAATGTCATGTTTGTTACTCTTTTCTGCACTAAATTACCTTTTTTCTGCACTCAATTACCTTTTTTCTGCACCGTGTTACCTAAAAACTGCATTTCTCTTAGCCAATCACAATCGAGAAATTTTTTCATGTATATTATTAAGTATAGAAAAACAGTATCCAAAGCGTTTATACCAGATTGAAACCTTTTTCAGGGAAGAAAATTGACTTATTTTTGTGGAATTTAAAGGAAAAGACGCCTGAGAAGCTGCAGCCTTTCCAGCAACGACACAGGTAAACACAGCAACCAGCCCCTAGCAACGGTTGCTACCGAAAAGCCTCGCTTTGGTGAAATCGTCGCCATATTTGCAATCGGTCTATTATTTAGCAGTTAATGAATGAGGCTGAGTATCTTATGAAGAATTATGGAGATCGAGGAGGGTGTTATCCGTCGAGGCCGTAGGCCGAGGCGGATAACACCCTCCGAGATCTCCATAATTCTTCATATGATACGAAAGCCGAATTCAATAATTGTTTTATTATTCATTCAAAATAATTCCCAGTTTAAAAACATAGCTAAAACATGCTTACCTCCATCGATCCATGGAGGTTCAGTTCATCTTCGATAGTGTACGTTTAGGTTTGTCGAGCTCCGCAAATATTCTCCAAATAGCAGATGTCGCCCTTCGAGTTGTCTTCTTGGAGTTCTTGCTATGTTTTTAGCTATTTTTCGCCTAGTTCTTACTCTCGAACGAGTGAAATGTCCGCCATTTTTTCAAGTTCACAACCAAAACAACTCAACCTCGTCCCCAGGTCTCCTCGGCTAACGGTGCCTTAACCTGTGAAAACGCTGCATTTTTGACGTCATTTCCTCGTTAAAGCCAAATTTCTTCCAAATTTGGTCATCAGTAACTGGTTATGGTGAATTAAACGTGTGCTTTTAGCCAATCAGAATCGGGGAAATATTTTGAATGAAAAATAAATGCTGTTATTTATCCCACTTAAATATATCAAATCTGAGAGTAGTTATATAAGGCGATGATGTAGGCGGTAAAATCATTCAAGACTCTAACATTGCGAGAGCGATGGGCTGTTGTCCACCATCGACCACGTTTGGACATAGTTAGCCAGTTAATTATGCGAGTTCGTAAGCCCACCGTTGCATACAAATTAGTTCAGCTCTACAGGAAAAACCCCAAAAGAGAACCTTCAAGTGACTTATTATCATAAAAACAATAAAAACATAAAATAACTTAACAAGGATCCATTGAAACACTCTACTTACAGTTGCTAGCAATAAAATCAGGCACGAGATACCGTTTTAAAAACTTTATTAAAAACCAGTAACAAAAAGAGTAAAAAACACAGCGATTTGAAAGGACAAGGAATGAAAATTAATCCTTTGACTGACTATTACAAATCTGTTTTCTCC
>CALNXK010000052.1:2792500-2807500 GCA_942486035.1 Porites lobata | reverse complement strand
AAATTTAAGAGGGAGGAATGATATCCTAATGATTTGCAATTGTAACTTTAAATAATTTGTATATGTTTTTATTTTTATCCTTTTCTTTGTAATTGGCACTGAAAAGCCCCTTTGGGGAAGTGGTCAATAAACGTATGTATGTATGTATGTATGTATTAACATTTGCAGAACTTGACTAAGCATAAAGCACAGTAACTTGAGACTGAAATTAAGTTCCATGATCCAGCCTGCTTGCTTTTAGAGAACGTGCCACACCAACATCACATACAAAGGTGATCTGCCTGTTGTATGAAAAACAAAACAAAGTGCTATTTAAGTAAAACACAGAGGCTATACCCTAGGCTATCGAGGGGGGGGGGGGGATGGAAAACCTTTTAGCAGTACGATAACTAAACTTTACTAATGAGATTAAAACATGCGAAATGAGTAATACATGTATACATATAATTTACTGACCACTTACTTTGACAACTCAGCCGTCTACTTCCAAACTCTCCGACAACCCTGATTCATCACATTACATTTACATACATACAGTTGTGTTTCATAGTAATAGCTAGTACATTATGTTGCCTGTAACCTGCAACTTTAAGACTGTGGACCAGGGGTTACATGTAAATGTAAACAGAGGCTGTCTATGATTCCCAGTACCAGTAACAAAAAGCCTATTTTTCAAGGGCACAACCTCCCTCAGGTTGCACATTATCATCTTCATGTACAGGGTAAATAACAGAGAAGGCAGGGGAAAGTAACAAGGTCTGGGTGCAACAGGGGCACCCAACGAGAATATTGTTCAAAACCACTTAAACATAGCATTGTTAAACGTATTTTAGCATTAACACGGTAGATACAGGCATATTTTTATCCCCTATAAATTTTTTATCTGTTCGGATTTCCTAGCTAAAAGTCTAGTGATCCGAAAAAAATAGGGATCAAAACTTACTTTTTCGAAAATTTTAGCCAGAAAAAAGGCTCCCGAAAATTCTAGGTGACCTTTTTTAGGGTAAAAATCCGTGAAAAATAGGCAATTATACCATTTTTTACATGTTCGAAAATCCTAGGAGAGGCAGGCAAGCAAGAAATTTTACAACAAATGTTTCGAAAATTCTAGATCTCAAATCGCCTTCCGAACAGATATTCTTCCGAAAATTGTCGTTGGGTGCCCCTGGTGCAAGAAATGATGTTCTCACAACTTGTAAAGCGATCACCCTGGTGGGCAACAGATAATTTATTGCAGTAAATGTATACTTCTGGCCCCAGTTGTTCAAACGTTGGATAGCGCTATCCAGCGGATAAATCACTATCTAGCGGATAAGTATTAGGAAAACCGATTACACTATCCACTGGATAGAGATTTATGCACTGGATAGCGCTATCCACTTTTTCAACAACTGGGGCCTGGTGTACAATGTATTACACAAAACAAAATTCCCATCAAACTCCCCCGAACAAAACAGTTTGGCTATCAAACAATATCAAACCAGCTTTTTTGAGAGTTTGATGCCTGAACAAAATCGAAACAAACCAAAATAATATTATTATATTGGAAAAAAAAAATCAAATGTGAAAACTGAGTCAACACAACAAGCCAAGGAAATCTGACAAGTGCTGGATTCAGAATATGCTACAATAAGGCCAGTTAAGGAGTGAGGAGTAATAATTGACATGATTCCCAAGATGATTTCAACTTGCAGATTTAAAGACTTTTTTCCTTGGTAAACTGAAACAAAATAAATGTATTGACATTTTCACAGAAAATGGTTATTTCAGAATTTAACTCTGAAATGGAAATAACAAAAGAAGCAGGGCCTTACATCAAATTGACTGCTTTCACACTAGATCAATAATAATTAAAACACTTGCTATCAATTGTTTGGAACTGAAACGTTTGATTTTGTTCCTTTCAAGTATTCCTTATGTGAGTTCTACTTTGTTCGATAACCCAACTCAATGTTTGACTGACTTCAAAAATCAAATGATCTATTTAATTTTTTCTTGTGAGTGGGTTTTGTTGAATGGCTGAGCTGCATCAAACTCTTTCATCTAGTTTGAAAGCCAAGCATTCATTGTGATATGCTGGATATACATGTACATGTATTTCCTAAAGTAAATATTTTAGCAGTGAGAGGCAAACCGACAGTTAATAAATCAATAATTGACAAAAATATCATGCCTCTTTGTTTTTCTCACATGTTGTAATAATATTGTTTCTTGGTATTCAAGTTGCAAGGGAAACCAAAAAACAAGTGACAGTCACCGCACCATGTAACGTCTTAACTGACAACAATGTACACTGAGCTATGAGTGTGGATATCAGATTACTATAGTTATGATGCTGATAAAAAACACTGGAGAAAGTGTCAAATTTAGTCGAACTAAGTCTACTACTCTATAGAGCTTATAATTTTGAATAAACAAATTCACTTCTCAGCATTTCACTCTGTTTATTACAGTCAGTTCAACAACTTAAATTCAGAGTTAAAATTCAATAAACCAAGTAAACAAAGCAAAACTATTCCTGAAAGCTCAGTTCCTTGAATTATCATTGAAATGACTTTAAAGTGCCTGTGCCACAGTTGTGTAGTAAACTGTTGTTCACTTTGTCTATATTGCCAATAATGTGTCCTTATGCTGTAATACGCTGTCTGAAAAGCGGCGTTATATCAATACATTTGTGAATAACCAAAATACAATAAAGAGAAATTGTCCCACCTTCAATTTCCCTTTTTCAGTTTTTACAATGTATCTCAAAACCACCAATCTTTGGTAAGGTATTCAAAGAATGATCAGTAAACAAATCTGCTGGTTGCTTTGCAAGTTGTGGGAACATTGTTTGGATTTCAAGAGAACTTATTTAAGGAGTACCCCGCTTCCCCCTGGTCAATATGATGCTTGCATGGGGTAATACAGGATAAATAAAAGTGGTTTTACTAGTTTAACTCCACTGCTGGTTTTGCTGTCCACTGAAATGAAGACTTAAAGGGGCTGTGTCATAATATTTAGTATTGTCTGGATCACTCTGTTACAGTCAATTTCACATTATTTACCACGCCACATTGCAGAGTTCGTTGGGAAATTGGGTAGCCATAGCAAATTAGGGAATCAAATTGCGAAAGTTTGCTCAACAGTAACTTCACTTCGCATTTGTTTTAATCACTGAGCTCTTGTCAAAGAAGTGCTTATTCCTGGGATCACATAGCCTGCGAAAACATCCATTTCTCCTCGCTCTTCGCCACTGGGGACATTTCGCAAGGAGGAACGTCGGCGACTCAGCGACAGAAATTCCATACTGATGACGTAAAATCTGTCCAGAATCTGGTCAGAAGCGCTGATTGGTCGACGGAGTAGTTACATTGTTTTAGCTATTGTTTACTAATGACAGACAAAAGACAAAAGGCCACAAAGGTCAAATGTAAACGCAAAGAATCTCTAACAAAACAGTCAATATTTGTGGAATATAGTCTTCTCTAGAAGACGTACCGGTATTTGAGTTTTGCTGGAGCTAGTTGGCAGATGAACACAACACTTTACCAAAACCGACCAGAAGACACATAAAACTGGACAAATTTATATTTGGAACCCCATGACTACCGGATTTATTATGTAAACATTGATTTGCGTCCTCAGTATGGAATTTCTGCCACTGAGTCGCAGCCGTTCCTCCCGCGCAAAACGTCCCCAGCGGCAAAGAGCGAGGAGAAACGGATGTTTTCGCAGGCTAGGGATCACAGTTACTAAAAAAGAAAAAAATTTTCTTCAACTTTTTCTTGAGCGTTCTCAGTCAAGCATTATATTATTATTATAAGCTCTCTTTTGGAACTATTGTCAACTTTTTTGCACGAGTAACCAAAATCAAGTGTCAATACATGACTTATCGAACCTTTGCGGGTCAACAACCTGATTTTCGATTAAAATTTGTATTTCTGTAGCACACAAACTTGGTCTGCTGTTTACCCAACTCTGTGTGGGGGCTTCCTGGACGTATGAACCCATCAACAATATTTGTTACCGTCTTTCTCAGTAAATTAAACTGGTGCACTATTTGGAATGGTTTTGAACCCCAGTGATTTTGTTACCTCTGCGTCTTGCGTCCCTTACACATAAAATTCCCCAAAGACGCAAAATAATAATTTCACGGCATGCGGTCCGTAGGATGCAAAGGATGATCGATCGATTTGAAGATTTTTTTGGTAGAATATCCTTTTTGTGTGATTTCTGTAGCTGTTGTTTAAAGACGTATACTTATTTTAGTCTTTTTGTGCTTTAAATATATAGAAGGACTATATTTTGATTTCAGTAAACTATAATTAAGAGTTTTGGTGTCTGTCTCCAAATTAAATGTCTGGTTAAAAGGCCCATACCAAGCATTTTCAATTAAGTTCTCCTTGTTTTCTAACTGGGACTCACTGGATATGGACAGGTACTCTTGACTATTCACAAGATGAGTCCCAGGAGTCACCATATACTAATTGTAACAAACTCACTGGAACCATCTAACCATTTTTCTACAATCATTTCACAGACCTCACAGTGCAGCACCTTGCCCTGTTTAGTAAAAGGATTCAGGTTTATTATGTTGCAGTTTCCTGCTTGGGAAATTACTGTACTTATCAATCACAGCTTTGTGTCAACAAATATTACTCCCAAGCATTATGTCAAATGTTACAGACCACAAAAATGAAATATGGAAAACTGTTAAGCTTACCTCGTCTTACTATCTGTATTCTCTGTCACAATCCTCCGCCTTGGATAGCATTAGCACGGTAAAACACTCCAACTTTTAAATCATACTTGCGCATCACGAGGTTTATGTCTCACATTATGCTCAACTGTGTCAGAACGTGGGAAGCGATCGATTGCTGAAGGCCGATCTGTCGCTAAATATACATAACAACCCTTAGATGTCTTGTGGCGTCATCAGAAAGCAAAAATATACCGATTCCACGCTCCTAGAACCTACAGAATCTGGCAAAATTGAAGCCGTTGCAATCACTTTCAAAATGGACGCCAAAAAGAATGACCGCAATGAGCATGAGCAAAAGAAACGTCCGCTGACCAGCACTTCGCTCTGTTCTAGGCTCCATTCTCTATTGTTTTCTCCGTCTATGAAGAGCATTTTATTTTTACGCCGGTACTGATTGACATCAATCTGGCAAATATCGAAAGCTGTTAGTAAGCTCTACGATTTTTATCTCTTAGAATCGAAAGCGGTGCAGCTTGCATTTTCCTGCGACGCCCAATATTTATGTTCAAAGATCTAACCAACGTTATGTTTGGCATTGGGTCAACAAAAACCTCTGAAAGTACATTCCGAACCTTAAGGGTTTGTTGTGCCGCATGACTCTTCCTACAGTTCCTAGCGCCGTTGTTCCACAAAAAAAGTAAATGGAGCCGCCAAACCAAAATGCGAGCCAGATTGCCAGAATACATATTAATATTACTATTTTGGGGGGAATGCCCGCGAATCGACGCGAACGGCGCGCCCCGCAGAAGTAAACAATATAACAAGCGCGATTGATAGACTCTTGCAAACTTTACAACTTCCCGCTGGCACTTCTGACAGATAATCCCGTTGAGTCATGTGCACAGCCGACAGAACACAGGGGCGGATCTAGGGGGAGCGTGCAGGGGGTGCGCCCCCGAGATGACCTGCGGTTTTCTAATACAACTGGTATTCTGCAAAAAAAAACTATGTGGTTTATTGGTGTCGAAGTAGAGCAAGAGACGAGTGCACCCCCTCCTAAAAAAAATTCTGGATCCGCCCCTGGAACAGATGACAATGTTTGCGAAAAATCCTTGTTATTATACCCAAAAACGTTGATTTTAGATCGGCCACTTATTTTTACATAAATTCTGCAAATCATGCAGCAGTCGTTTGGAACAATTTTGGTTTCTTTATAAAGTGGTGTTCTTATTCCTGGACTCTTGTCGCCCATCGTTAACACATGCTTTAGCTTGGCCCCGATTAACAAATCACTCTTTACCACCCAAGTGGAGATGGTTTGTTCACAACATAATTTCCCCAGGTCTACCCCCACTTAGAAAAATAGCGGCTGATAAGCACGTGTCTGCTAAATTGCCATTGGTCACTCTTTTCATTAGCAATTTGACGCGTTTGACAGCTGTCGTCTGCATGAAAGTGAAATTCGAGGCCAAGGTAACCAGAGGTTTTTCTCTCTCCTCATCGCTTTTGCAACTCGTTGTCGCCGCTTCGCGGCTTGCTCTTGATCTCTTTAGCGAAGAAAAATCAAGAAAAACCTCTGGGACCAGGGTAGCTGTATGTAGTCTAACTGATGAACATCCGCGAGATGGTTAGCTAATCTGACAAGGTACTTCGCCCCGCACGATGAAATCGGACAGTTTCTTCAAACTCTCTTGTTAACCATGTTCAAAAAACTGTTGACAGGTCGATGGCTGCACACAAATGACTTCTAATACGCAAATAGTCAGCTTATATAGAGTATCAGAAAGGCCAAACACAGGCCCGAAAGGCCATAACCAGGCCTGAAAAGCCAAGAGGGACAAAAGGAGACAAACGGGCCATTTTCAGACATGTGTCTTTTTTTTTTTCTCGCACACACGCGTGGGTGTCGCGCGTCGCTAGTTACCCAACAGCTTTCAATATTGGAATCATCATCTTTATTAAGTGTAATCACAAATAATTGTTATTTATTGCACAAGTTACTATTATTGTAATTATGATCAAGTCATCAATAAAACACACTTAAAGTTTGGTTGTTTACAGTTTTTATTGAAATGCAACAATACAAAGGTCCAGTAAATAAAAAATTCTGTAACATTCATAGGAAGTTTAGTCTTGAACTTCGTTTGGCCCTTTTCACCTTCGTTTGGCCTTTGGCAGCTGCAGGTCCTCCCTCTTTTCTAATACCACGTTGTTACTCTTTAGATCGTTGTGGGCATACCCACAATTATGAATATGTTCCAAAGCTTCCGAAGTTTCCAAAAATATGCCGTTCCATTTCTTTGCTTCTGCCACTTTCTTGTCTTTTGCCGCTTTGTAGATTGTCACACTTTCTTCGCCATCGTTGTGAAACTTCATGACAATATAAAATATCAGGCAAATTTATATTGTGTGATTATGTCCTTAATTCTTATGACTACTCTGTTTTACAAAACATTGACATTACAAGGAGATATTTGATGCTGATCACTCTTAGGGATAAAAGGGTTACCGTAACGACTTTTTGGCTTACACAAAACACACTAGTCTGACTTGTTCTGGTGATTATGTAACTTCTATGAATGGCTTATTAAGACTTCCATTTTATTCCTGGTATATCATTTAAAATTGTTAAGCTCGTACATGATTTGCAATGGGTCACCATGTGGTTCATGTATTTAGAAAATTAATATTACAAGATACAAATTTTTATTATTTACATTTATAGTTGTACGATTTTAATATAATTATGTATGGTGATTTACTCTAATAAATTTATTGTTACATTTTAGGCATATGAAATAATTACTATGAAAGGTATCTATAATTATTAAGAGATATTGCTATTTATGGAGATGAAGCTATAGTTAGAAATATTCTGGACGACAAATTTTTACATGAAGTGCGCAAATAGGGTACTGTCTGATGCAGTTACCATATTAATTTAACCAAAAATAATTATAATTAATATTAATTTATTATGACAAATCCAGTTTAGTACATTAGAATTTTTATAGAAGGTTGTTACCAAACATGGAAAGAGAATTAACACAGTATGGGATTCATAGGGCTATTTCTAGCAGTTTCACTCACCATTCTGAGTTAATTTTTTTTCCATCATTAGAATTTTTAACCTCAGTTTTTTAAGATAAGGTCTAAATTTTGTTATCTTTCCTTTTTTAATAATTATTGTTAAAACATGAAATATTTAATTGCATTTTCAAGATTAAACTCGCTGCTGGAGTTACTTTTACATGCAGTTTATACAAAAAGTGACTTGAGCTGTATTTGAAAAGCACTATTACGTGTACAGTAAGTGTAGAACAAGCAATAAAACCTTGTTCAAAAGGCTTATTTATGACTTCATTTTTGGTGTGTTTGTTTTATACAATTTGCTACATATCAGAAGGACAATGTTTTATCAAATGAAGATTTGACTAGGCATTTTATTACCATATATATAGTTTCGTACTACACGATGGTACAGCACTCTTCAGATAAAGACTATTTTTTTTTCAAGAGTGCTACACCATCGTGTAGTACGAAACTATATACATAGTAAGAAAATGCCTAGTCAAATCTTCAGTTGATAAAACATTGTACTTCTGGTATTCTCGCTCTAGTCCTATTGAGAACCCTGACATCAGTTCTGCATCAGCTGCAACTAAATCAAGTGCCTTTTATTTTATCTTAAAGATGTTTAAGGGAGAAGTTGTCGTTTAAATGATCCCTTAAACTCAAAGAAAATGTTCGTAAAGCTTTAAAATAAAGTTTCTTTGACTACCTTTAATTTCATCTGAAAGATTAGTAAAGGATAGTTTACTGTATATTTACTTAATATTTACTTGTTCTAATACTCTTTATAATGGTAATTGAACTGAGTGGAGTGCAATTTGGTCTGAAATCATACGCGTGATTTCGAAATCGAACGAGCGCGCAGCGCGAGTTCGATTTGAAATCACAAGTATGATTTCAGACCAAAATTGCACGACACGAAGTTCAATTACCACTTTATTACATCCATTTTGAAATCACTCATTTTTTTTAAATCTGTATTTATTGGTCCAAAAGGCTGGTTCGTAAAAAGCGGAACCGGAAACGCGTTTACATGTACGTGCCATGTCAACAAAACAAAATGACAGATGTCACTTTACAAAAAACCGATTGGAGCGCAAAAACTTCATTCGTGCAAATGTTCAAGCAGTTCTAAAATCTTGTCACTGCAAAAATAGTCTTCTTCAAAGTTTAATCCTCGTCGTCTGACTCAATAATATAAGCCCTTCGCTTCTTCTGCAGTTGTGGCTGAGGCATCGCGTTTTCTTGGGAGAAAAAATTGAAAGTACAGCCGGTGTAATTCTGCGATGAAGCAGCAGTATTACCAGCACACGTCAACGCTGCCATGCGGTACTAAAACTGTGAGGGACAACTTGGCGAAAATCCTGCAAAACCAGCAGCCTGAAAATCAGGATTCAGGAATTCCATGGCCTGGTGCATTTGACCTTGCTGTTGGGAGCGATTAATAGGAACCAGTGGTGCTCGTTGGTGTAGGACTGGATGTTGGACTGTGTTTTGAATTGTTGGTGCCTTTGCAGCTGTACTGTTTTGATTGGAAACGTCATTGGGACCGTTTTCATTTGGCACTACTTTAAATCCGCTAATTATGTGAGACAGTTCTTTCCGTTGATTCTCGTCTATTTCGTCGTAGTCGTCCAACGAAGATTCACGTGCATTGCCTGTTATTTCACAAATAACGTTGCGCGGCTGACCAGACTTTTTCAATTTGGACACCAACGTTTTTCTCATGCTGTGGTTGGTCAGTTTTTTGTTCGTCTTAAGACAGGAGGCCATGGATTTCATGATGTTGCCGATGGTATTTTCGCCCATTCTAATTTTGGTGTACCAGATATCATTTGATTTGGGACGATTTATAACGCTCAGGTACAGTGGCCCCCGGCAGTGGCCCTTTATCTTTCATTCCGTCGGGTCGCTTGGATAACCAAAGCTTGAAAAGGCGCACTGGATCAGTTTTTCCGCCATCGGTGGAATACATAGCTTGTGGTGTTGTTCTTCGCGATATTGTTAGACCACCGCTTCGTGTTTTAGTGGGACCTTCACGGAATTCTACAACTTCGCTGCCGTCTTCTTGTTGTCTTATAACGAAGTCCTCTACGTAGGCGTCATAGTGCTCCTGGCGACCTCTAAATCCAAGTTGCTCAGTCAAGTTTTTGAAGTTAACATTGGTCAAGACTTTTCCGTTAAAATCACCAAGCTGACCTTTTAGCCAGAGAGAAGACTCTTCCTCCGAAGTGAGAGGCTGAGATTTGTTTGGTCTTTTCCCCTTTCCTTGTTGTCGCAGAGAAATTGCCTTCGCGTGGAGGATTTCTTGTGAGTTGTGAAACTCCCTCGATCGTACGATGCTCAGTGGATAATTCTTCTCCTTTAAATACCTTTCAATGGCACTCTGCATGATTTTAAGGCATTCCGGCTCGTAATCATCTCCGTCCCTTTTTTTAACTTCGGCATAGAACTTGCTCAGGATGTTGTCAAGCTCTTCCGGCGCCATTGTTTCTATGTTTACATTTTCTAGATGACGAGATTGACACCAACTTTTGAATACATTCATCCACTGTTTTGTCGAGCGGGAGGTATTTTTGTTGACGGCAACAGCCTTGAGCTCTTCAATTTCTTCGCTTGAGATTTCGGTGTACGAACTGTCAAGATCGCAAAGAGATGAAGCCTCTTTTAAAGCAAAAGCTAAAAGAACAACTACAAAGAACAAGACAAACCGTAAGAAACAATGAAAGTCGAAGTCTTGGCTTAGAGGCTATAGGAAAATTGTGTAGACACGGAAGGATTATCTATTATCCCTCGTAATAGAACGGAGAAAACAGATTTGTAATAGTCAGTCAAAGGATTAATTTTCATTCCTTTTCCTTTCAAATCGCTGTGTATTTGACTCTTTTTGTTACTGGTTTTTAATAAAGTTTTTAAAACGGTACCTCGTGTCTGATCTTATTGCTAGCAATTGTAAGTAACGTGTTTCAATTGATCCTTGTTAGGTTACTTTATGTTTCTATTGTTTTTATGATAATAAGTCACTTGAAGGTTTTCTGTTGGGGTTTTTCCTGCAGAGCTGAACTAATTTGTATGCAACGGTGGGCTTGCGAACTCGCATAATTAACTGACTAACGATGTCCAAGCATGGTCGATGGTGGACAACAACCCATCGCTCTAATCACTTCGCAATGTTCGAGTCTTAAATGATTTTACTGCCTACATCATCGCCTTACATAACTACTCTCAGATTTGATATATTTAAGTGGGATAAATAACAGCTTATAATTGTCCCCATTCTTCCCGTGTCAGTTCCAGATCCTCTGCAAATTTCAAAAACACCAAAAGTCTGCCCAAATTAACTCTTAGAAATACTTCAGAATGGAGTTCTTTCAGCTTGGAAATTGTTGAACCTGGGAGGTCGCAAAATGTTTTCTTGAGAGACGTTATTTCTTTTGAGGGGGAACTATGGCCCTCGCGATCATGCGATAATGATTAAGCTTTATTCTTATGACAGACTGAATAGTACCCATTTTCGTTTTGCCGATGATAATAATAATTAATAACAATAACTTTTATTTATATGGTCTTAAAAAAGATAAAAATAAATATAATGATGTCACAGACTATACAAAATAGCTGGTGATGTAAAAAAACCCTTTCTAATTTAAGCTGATGATGTCATCTCACCAGTTACCACATTAAATAATTATTTGGTGATGATCTCATCGTTTTTTTTGATGACGTCAACTCCCTAGATTGTTATACAGAATACCGTTCTATTTTTAGATGATGATTTCATCATTTTAATCCCCTGAGCTATTGTGACGTCACTCCACCACCTCCACCACTGCTTAGAACCCCTCGTCTCCCTCTACTCATTGAGAATTCACCGATGGATTTGTCCAGACATCGACAAATACTTTCAAACGTTAGTAGAGGTGAGAAATTTTGCGAAGTCTAAATCATTGTCGAAGGTTCAAGGCCGAGAAAGATACACGTTACTACTTACATCGATTTTCCAAATATATAAAATGATTATTTGCTCGCCAGTGTATTTGATTCATTTCTCTTGTTATTTTGGTAAACGAAGGCGATTCCTCCCGCCCGGCGCCTACGCGTGTTCATGTTCCTTTGGATACTGTTTTTAACCAAATATGATAAAATATTGTAATTGATGTCCTTATCCCCCATGGAATGCCATGGAAATTTTTTTCCACGGAAATCGATGGAATTCCATGGAGGTATTTCTTACGGTATGATACCAAGTTATTTAAAGGGGCTATGTCACGCTATTTTCTACCTTTTTAAAAAGCTAAAGCAGGTTTTCGAAGCGATTGAATTCCAAGAAAAAGGCTATATTTAGGCATTAAAACCGTTTCCTGTCGTCTGTTAATATGGATGGCAAGGATGATTGAAACTTGAAAAAATGGCCAGCCTTTTCAATGCGAAAATTTCCAAAAAAATACTTATGGCTAGTGCTGTCTGATAAATTTTGTTTGGGACCTTCTCCATAACTCTAAAGGAGCATTTTGTATAAGTGTATAGGCACTAAGTAATGACTTCAGCAAGTAATATTCCTAAACACAGCAATATCCTCGAGACAAAGTCCTCTTTAACACCAGGATAAATTGACTACTATATGATTAAAACGCCCGATCACTGTTGCGGAAAGTCAAATCTCTTTCTTTTTTCCACGAGCTTGAGGTGGCGAGTGTTTCACCTTTTCCAAAACAAAACGTGTTATTATTCTCTTGTCTTAAATCGTCAGCGTGTCCAAATATGGCAATCCTGACAGGGACTTCGGGCATCATCACAAGTCCTTCTTACCCGGGAAATTATGGTAATAACCACAATTGCAGCTGGAAAATCATGGCAAGTACAGGAAATCAAGTCAAGTTGGTCATTCAAGACATGGACATAGAAACTGGGATTAACTGTCCCTTCGACTATATACAAATTCAAAATGCTGTCATATATGGTAGTGTTGTGCTTCCTGGGCGTTTATGTGGTTCACTTACCAGCAATTCGACTTTTTCTTCTTACGACGAGACCTTGATTGTACGTTTTGTTACTGATGGTTCTGTAACAGCCCGTGGATTTATAGCAAGATACACTGTTATTCCTGGTAAGTAGGAAGAATTATGTTTTGCTGTGCTTTGCACTTTATCCAGTATAGTATGTTGCGCGGTATCTCGGCACAATCGCTTGTAAACACTAGAAATTCTTGTCTGACCATAGACGATTTCTGAATTTTGTCCTCAAAGATAGTACTTTACATTTCTCTTGAAAGGTTTCCACTTTGCTCAACTACGCATATTTAAAATCAGGGGCATAGCCAGCCATTTTTTCCTTTTAAGCCCGATTTGAAGAGGTCCTGAGAAAGCGAGGGAGAGATTCATTCATTCATTCAGTCCTTCGTTCATTCTTTCGTTTGTGCCTCCCTGCCTCCCTCCCTCCATCCATCCATCCATCTATCCATGCACCCATCCATTCATTCAGAGAGTTGTAAAACTTTGGAACTTGAATGTAAACCATGCTGGTGTTGGTTCTGCATGGCGATAAAAAAATATATATATTGAACACTCCTAGTATTATGTATTTGGTTGTTCATTGAAAAAACCTTATTGAATTTTGAAAAGAGTGAAAACATAAAAAGACCTAATTAAAACAAGTGGATTTCTTGACATTTCAAGAGCTTTTGCTCCTTGAAGATCGGGTCAGTATGGGCTTCGTACCTAGATTTTCTTACTTATTGCCTATGATGCGTTGAGGACTTAGTAGAAAGCCTAGTTATCGCCTAAGTCATAAACAGTTTTCAGAGGGAACATGAAGAACAGTGTGTCACCTTTGCTCAAAAATGTTGTGTCAAATGAGTAATTAGCAGTGATTCGTCAACGAACGACTTCTTTTAGTTAAAAAAAAATAACCGTGTCACAGTCACACCTTGATAAACAGTTTTTGAATTCTTTATAAAGAACTCTGTTGCACTCAAGTACATCCCCTAAGGTCAATAGGGACGTGAGTGTCTCTTTAGCACTGAATGTCTCGCTTGTGTGCACTAGAACTAGGGATTCCATCAATATCGACGATCGTGCGTATATATTATTATATCTCAGAAAAACGAGTACACAGAGGGTAAAATGGCAACTTTCTCAGCTCTTTGTAAGGTCTTCAGTTGTTTCGTCCTTTGTATCTTCTAAGGAAGAGATTCTAATTTGTCACAGAAGAAGGATGAGAGGCAGGTTGGTTCAGAATACGGCTCTTCTGACTATGAAATTTGAGTTACTCTGTTTGCAACATAGAATGTCAGGGCGAAGCTAGTTCTTAAAGGGACACAGTCAGCTGATGCAGATGCGCATTAGATGCCATTTCTTAGCTGATTTGCATGTTAGAAGACGCGCATGAAACAGAAGTGAGAAGCGTATCCGGAATACTCTAAGCAAACCTTGTAGAGTTGAGCTAGTTACAATCCGAAATCGTGATTATAGACCCTAAGCCATATCAGAGCACTCATTTTTTTATATATATACCATTGAGAATTCACCGATGGATTTGTCGAGACATCGACGAATACTTTCGAAAGTTAGTAGAGGTGAGAAATTACGCGAAGTCTGAATCATTGTCCATGGTTCAAGACCGAGAAAGACTACTTACATCTATTTTCCAAATATATAAAATGATTATTTGCTCGCCAGTGTATTTGATTCATTTCTCTTGTTATTTTGGTAAACGAAGGCGATTCCTCCCGCCCGGCGCCTACGCGTGTTCATGTTCCTTTGGATACTGTTTTTAACCAAATATGATAAAATATTGTAAAAGGATGAGTAAAAAAAGAGGTTTTCAGTAAAAGATGGAGGATCGAATAAAACATTAGGCATGATTGAGCGGATTTCTAGATGTATCGGACGCGTACATTTAATTTAGGTTGAGATAAACGCTTTTCAAACTTGCAAAACTAGTGTCCGGGTCAGCGCGGTCCCATAGCTGACTGTGTCTCTTTAAATCGATTTTCAAGTAAGGCAAACTAAAGTAACGAACCATTTAAATGGAATATTTTGTTCGAAATTGCGTTTTACATCGATCAATGCAGAATAAACATAGTTACCTAGAGCATGAAATGAAATATTTTTTTAAGGCATTCGCTAAGGAGCCAAAAAAAGTGGTGGCCATGTGAACACATCCGTTTTTTCAAGTACCCACGCTGGAATTCGGGAACGGTGCCGGTGCCCGAGTACAATTAAGGACGAGCTCGGGGTACAAAT
>CALNXK010000052.1:2740000-2787500 GCA_942486035.1 Porites lobata | reverse complement strand
TTCTAGTTACTTTAAGGTCGATAAACGTCTTCGTTTTCGATTGGTTAGTTAGAAAATAAGAAACGTTTTTATTGGTTAATTCATACTGTCTGAGGAGTGAAGTCAAACTTGTCTGACTTAGGGTGTGTTCCTTTCGGTGAATCCAAAAACGGATTTTAGATCTAAAAACGGATTTCGCGTTCCTTTCGGCAAATCCAAATCCGGATTTTTGATCTGGTGAATCCTTTTTGAAAAAGGATTCACTGGATTTGAAATCCGAAGAATCCAAATCCAGATTAACGGATTAGTGATCTACGCCGTTCCATTCACAGTGGATCCGAAATTAGTCAGATGATCCAGCGGTATTTTCAGTTGAAGTATTCCCACGGAGGCCGTAGAGTTTCCTCGTTGCTTTCATTTGCCGCAAAACATCTGAAAACATTAGAAGATTGTTCCTGGTACATTAAAATATCCATATACTAACCATTTGTCTCTAAAGAGTGCTTGAAATCAGAAATAAGTAAAAGTAACAAATGAACTGCTATCTAACTACAAACTCGCTTGTAGACGCGACAGGCGTTCGATCGTGCTACATAAAAAAATCCGAGCTATGGAACTGGATCAAACTGGCCGACATTCTTTAGATAATTTTCAATTTTAATGCTTCTTTCTTTGTCTGTTTTATATGTTCCATCGTCGCTATTCGAACTGCCGACCACTAAATTCTGCACGGTATAATCGCATAATTTCTCAAACAGTAGAAAACACGTCATTTTTTGAGAGGCTGTCGTGCATATTGCACGCGTTGGCGAAAGGTTACCAAGGTTACAAATCCAATTTCGGATTTCACGTTCCTTTCGACCGAGAAATCTGGCAAATCTAGGATCAAAAATCCGTTTTTGGATTCGTCGAAAGGAACACACCCTTAAAATCACGGAGGCGTAATGTAATTATGCAAGTCCTATTTCCTGCTGCTGTGATTGTCCTAGTTCCGGTTCACTGACTTTTGGCGGGCAAATCGTGCATATTAATGAGGGCAAAGACAAACTAGCTCTTTTTTACACTGCGCACAATGTTTTACCTACCCCTCCCTTTTCAATTTTATTTCCCTCCTCAATTTTTTCCTTTTCTCTTCTCTACAATTTTACTATTTTCCCTCCTCGATGTTTTTATTCCCTCCTCCGCAATTTTTTATTATTTTCCCTCCTCAATGTTTTTTATTCCCCTCCACCAAAATTTTAATATTTTCCCTCAATTTCATTATTTTCCCTCCTCAATGTTATTATTCCCTCCTCTACAATTTTATTATTTTCCCTCCTCTTTCTCCCCCTCCTCCTCCTCCTCACTTCTATCGTTTTCCCTCCTCCACCTCCTCATTTTGATTGTTTTTCCTTTTCCTCCTCATTTTGATTGTTTTGATAGGGTCGATGTGGGGTCGATGTGGGGTCGACGTGGGGTCGATGTGGGGTCGATGTGGGGTCGACGTGGGGTCCATGTAGGGTCGATGTAGGATCGTTATTGTTTTCCCTCCTCCTCCTCCACATTTTTATTGTTTTCTCTCCACCGCCACTACCACCATCACCACTGCCACATTTCTATTGTTTTCCCTCGAAAGTCCAAAGAAGGCCAAACTTGGAGGGAAAACAATAGAAATGAGGAGGAGGTGGAGGAGGAGGGGGAGGAGGAGGAGGAGGAGAAGGGAAAACAATAGAAATGTTACGGTGGTGGTGGTGGAGGGGAAACAATAGAAATGTGGCGGTGGTGATGGTGGTGGTGGTGGTGGAGAGAAAACAATAAAAATGTGGAGGAGGAGGAGGGAAAACAATAACAATCCTACATCGACCCTACATCGACCCCACATCGACCCCACATCGACCCTACATCGACCCCACATCGACCCCACATCGACCCTACATCAACCCCACATCGACCCTATCAAAACAATCAAAATGAGGAGGAAAAGGAAAAACAATCAAAATGAGGAGGTGGAGGAGGAAAAACAATAGAAGTGAGGAGGAGGAGGAGGAAGAGGAGGGAAAATAATAAAATTGTAGAGGAGGGAATAATAACATTGAGGAGGGAAAATAATGAAATTGAGGGAAAATATTAAAATTTTGGTGGAGGGGAATAAAAAACGTTGAGGAAAAAAATAATAAAAAATTGTGGAGGAGGGAATGAAAACATTGAGGAGGGAAAATAATAAAATTGTAGAGAAGGGAAAAAGAAAAAATTGAGGAGGGAAATAGGGGGTAGGTAAAACATTGTGCGCAGTGTAAAAAAGAGCTAGTTTGTCTTTGCCCTCATTAATATGCACGATTTGCCCGCCAAAAGTCAGTGAACCGGAACTAGGACAATCACAGCAGCAGGAAATAGGACTTGCATAATTACATTACGCCTCCGTGATTTTAAGTCACAGACAAGTTTGACTTTACTCCGCAGACAGTATGAATTAACCAATAAAAACGTTTCTTATTTTCTAACTAACCAATCGAAAACGAAGACGTTTATCGACCTTAAAGTAACTAGAAATCCTAAACCAACTAAAAATAGCACATGACCTTATCTTAATGGCATCGCTGCGCTTATTCATGAGATCAAGACAAAAGGTTATGACGTCATTGGCGTTAATTTATTCCTGCCCAAGTTAATGAAATTCCTGCCCCCAAAAAAGGTTAATTCGGTGCGCCCTATACTACTAACTAGGGTATCTAAAAGATAGTAATGCTGCGGCACATTCTGTTGATACTGGCATTAGTTAGGCCGTGAGACTTAAAAGAATCGAAAATGACATTGAATGTCCTATTTACATGTTGGAAAGTAATAATTACCATCAGTCTATAGAAAGAACTTGTGGGAACGTTGTTTAGAAAATGATCATTACGACAAGTGGTTATCAACTCTGGTTTTCTCACAGTAAATTGTAGGAAACGATAGAAATTCAGATTGTTGATCCATATATTTAATATAGGGAGTACTATCTTTTCACTGGAAACTCGATACTTTTGTTGCTGTTTATTGCACTTTGTTAAATAACAGTTATTTAGGTATATATTTATAGAAAATAACAACACAAAAAAAACGGGAAAAAAAAGGAAGAAAGGAAAAAAAGAGTTGTGAGGGATTCGAACCCAGCACCTTCGGCTGAACGCGACAACACCTTACCACTACACCACTGAGGCTGATTACATAACTTCGAGGAAAAGTCTTTTAAAAAAAGTGATTTAATGCCTTTTGGATGAACCTTCCGCCGGCAAGATGATCAGGCTCTATTAACTGGTCTATTACCAGTAAAAAAAACAATGCAAACGCATATTCCATGGTAAGAATGAATGGAAGAACATAATTATGCTTTACAAACATTACAAAACGACGATACACGTCCTCGTCTGCAAAGTAGGACACAAAGCATATGTTTTGTTATCTCGATTTCCGCTGTTATTTTGAAGCAAAATGGTCAAAATGACATCCATTTTCGGCTCATACAGGTTCTTAAGAGTAGCATGGCATGATATTTTCTCACTTTCACACACCTTCTAGCAAGCTGGAATTTGTATATCCCCCGTGTTGTGGGGTCGAAGAGCAAATGCTCATCTTCTCGTCAAGTTTAACGCCTGGACGAGTCAAAGGCTCTTGATTTGAAATCCAATCCCCAAGTTAACCATTGTACTCGTCTGAAAGACTCCTGCGTGTCTTAAATTTGTTAAGACCTCTAACCGTGCTGTAGAAAATTTGCCACAAAGAAAAATCTGAGTCTGAGCAGCGAACGATGCACGCTCTTCGTCGTGTTTACATTTGAGTTGTCCCTGTCGCAATGCAGTCTGGTAAAGAGTAGCGCAGTGCACTCTGGTTAAATGCAATGAATTCTGGTAAAAAATGTGGTTAAATGCAATGCATTGTGGTAAAAAGTGATGAATTCGAGAATCCGTCGCCCCTAATATATTTCCCTTAAATCCTGATTATGTTGCTGCTCGCTCCCTGCGGTCGCTCCGCAGCAGTTAGCTTTGGACTGTTTCATTTTTGCCCTCGCTTGAGGGCAAAGGTGCCTCTTCCGCCTTGGACTTGATGAGCAGGCGTTTTTAGGGGATTCGTATTTCCCCCCCCCCCCCGGCTCTCTCCCCACAAACGAAAAGTGTGATTTTTTTTTCACCTTTAATCTCAACAACGTTACCCTCAATTTTCTGATTTTCCCTTAGCTTTATTTACAGACTGGTATGAATGACACATATCGTGGTCTCAGGTAAGGGAGGAAATATGGGAAAATATGAATCCCCTGAAAATGCCACCAAGAGAGGCTAAATGTTTTGTTGCCTCTTAGGCCAAATTCGCTTCAGGGATCCGGATTTCTTGTCAGTGGAACTTGTGGAATACACAAGTGTAATAACTGGACCCAAGTGTGATAAAGGTTTCATCTGTCACGACTGAGACAATAGGAGACATGTCCACAACAGCCTAAAGATGGTTATCTTAACTTAAAAAGCTGACATCACGGTTCATGTGACAAAACAGACTAGAAAAAATACCATAGAATCTAGCAATACTCTTAGTTAAAATTTTGGCAAATTTCTGCTATGAAACGCGCTTTTAAAAAAAATTCATCGCTCCAGAACAAATAAATATGTCATTCCCGTTCGCTTACATAAAATGTCAGGCTAAACAATTTTAAACCCAGTGGTCTGATCTGTTAATATTTTTTCCCCTCTGTCTTCTTGTCATTTTCACTATTTCACTCACGGCTGAATTTTATTGATAGGATTTCATGACTGTCAGTATTTTGCAAAAATAAGCCAAGTTCCCGCAAATAAAAATTACCGCAAAAATATTCCCCGCAAAAATTTACTCCAGAGGAAATACTGTATTCTCTAACTTAAAACACAGTACCAAGAAATCGTGTCTGTTCAATTACAACTGGTCTCTTTTTTTCAGAAACAACTACCGACGCACACTAAATATTGTTCGAAAATGTGTATTTCTATTGTACGTACTCAATAAAAACGAAAATATTATCAATGCTGGGTACTGGGTACTTTCTGAAATCGCAAAAATTAATCCCCAGCAAGAAAAACCAGTCTGTCCTAATCGCAAAAATTAGTTCCTGCAAAACACAAAAAATCGCCAATCCGCAAAAATAAACTCACGCAAAAATCTCGTTCCACACGGTACTTGGAAAAATGATCAGTTGTTTGATCAACCAGGGTCAGGTCGTTATTTTTGGTTCCTTACTTGCGTCAGTTCAGGTTTATTAGACTACCTAGTTTGTAATCATCAATTATGTTGATAATTATGTACTTTTACTTTATGTACTTTCAATTTTGGTAACGACCCCACAGCCGCCGACAAAGGTTTGTGTTGTAAACCGACTAATATCGAAAAAATGATATCATTCTTAATCTTGTTTGTACTGGCTTTCTTTTCTCTTTTCGCCGATCAGTTCCTTCGATTTTTTCCTTTCAACTTATCCAAATCTTTTTTTGAGAACCGGATATTGTCACTAGTTCATTGGCTTGCGAAGAGCTCATTCCCTGTTGTTGGCTTTTAGTCGGGATGTTTCAACACAAGGAACCACCGAACCACAGGAAACTGAATGATTAGAAAGGCTCGCAACAAATTTGTGTCTTGTTCCTCTATAGCTAGGATACACATGATCAGGCACAATTTTCATATTACACAAATAAAATTATACTGTTTTTCGTCCTACAAGTGAGCCTCTAAAATAACTCGACAAAAATTGATTTACTTGCACGCGCCAGCATAAGCCTTGATTGGCCCCGAACTCAGAGTAACATCCTTTGCAGGAGAAGATGCAGGAATTTTTCATTGGGGTGGGAGGAGGTCCAAATTTTGGTTCAGAAAGAACTGTTGAACTTTTTGTGGCAAATTACTTTTCCCCACACCCCTCCTACTAGTCAGTGAGAAGGCAGAGACGACTACGTGTTTCTCAATCTGTGAAAGCCAGTTGCCGTTGGCGCGGGAAATACACAGATTACTGAGGGTACCCGAAGACAATCACATTTTTTAATATTCCTGGAATTTAGTTTGGTGGCAAAATATAACACGCGTTTCATTAAAAAATCCAGCCAGTTAAACAGTGATATACAATCCTATCGTTACAAGGATTTTAGTATCAAACAATTATCAGGTCTGATGGGGGGGGTCCGAACCCCCCGGACCATCCCCCTGGATTCGCCACTGCTTTGGTGCCCTTTGATATCCTTTCTACAGCATTTGGTAATTCGAACACACCAATTGCTAACTATACATGCACGTGCTGAACTTGAAACACAATAATTATTAACAGCAGATAAAATAAAGAAGTGCACAGCGCCCCTCGAGCAAAAAAAGGGGAAAAAGTTATTCTTTTCTTTAACTAGTTACAAAAGATACAGTCCAAAGCTAGTTTTATTTTAGAAATGTTTTAGCGCACCAAATGGAAGAATTTCTTCCCTCCTTCCCAAATGCACGGGGCAGAATTACGTGACGTGACATGCTTTGCATGACTGCACTGAAAGCTGGTTACCCTGTGGCTGTTCGACAGTTGTTTTCGTTTTGCCGTGGCGGCAAGTGAAGTTGTTACAGTTATAAGTTCAAATTCTTCACTCATTTCCTTCTGGAGGTCTTTCCGAGAAATCTTCTGAGAAGTTCTATGGACTCTGAAACTAACACAGTCGCAGGTGGGTATCTTTGGACTGAAAAATTGTTAACTCGTTAAATGGCATAAATCGCTGCATAAAATTCATAAGACGGAACAGATTTAATACTCGTGACTTTTGTTGTATTTTTTACCGATTTGTGGACTTTTTGACACTTACTACTTTAACTCAGCTTTATTTTAAAAAAATCTATACACATTTCGGACCAATATTGTTTCGAGAAGTTACCGAATAATTAAAGGTTTGGTGCCTACCGTAATTCGCATTTGGTTGTACTTTGTGTGGGGGTGTGTTCGAGCAACTCGCTCGCTACACGACGAGGTACCAGGAATCTGATTTACATCTTGGCCTTTATTCTTCTTAATCTTCTTACAACTTCTGCTTACTTTACTTCTACTCTACTTCTCCTACATCTATTCCCCTCCACTTCTAGTATAGTAGCGGTTTTTTTTAATAGCCAAAGCTGGACATGTTTGGGTTAGTTGACCGGAAGAGTTTCTGTTGTATTTCTTATCGCTAACACTGCAACAGGTTTGCTATTGTCAGGGAATAGATTAGCCTACGCACAGCCGCAGCTAATAAGTACCAAATAACGAAGGTCAGCTCTAACACCACAAACACGACCACCTGTAACATTCCTAATATGGCAATAAGTAAATTCGCGAGCTAAGCATAACTTCAACTACAAGTAAAAACTAAAGATCAAAACAAGAAAACAGTACGTGGACAAAAACAAGACTTAATGAAACAAAAACTAAACTTAAAAGTTAAGATAGATCCGTCTTAAAAATTACTTTCAAAATACTTCACAACATTTGGTCAGAGGTGACGTTTTTTCGCCCGTTTTTTAGTGTAACATTTGCATTTGCTTCGCTTTGTCAGCGCTTGTGATTTCATTTACCCAAAAATTTTATTTCGCTAATTTGAAGAAAAAAGACTGCTCTTTCAGACTAAACAAGCCTTGGTGTTCAAAGCCATGTACCAATCCGCTTTTTTAGCTCGTGAAAAAGTGCTAAATTTTGACGGTTGATTAAGCGGTTTTGAGTCAACAACTCTAAAAATTTCTTAAAAAATCTCTTGTTGACCAAATCGCAAACTAATCAGTTAAAATTATAGAGGAAAGATAGGAAAAATATGAAGTGTCATTATATCTTAGTAGCCAACGTTATTTAAAATGTACGAGTTACTGAATATGACTCTAATTTCGCATGATTTTTGCCCATTTTAGGCCTCGGGAAGAAAAAAATTCGTTAAAAAAATTTTTTTCACTCGATCGAACTTAAACCAACGATTTTGTAACTAAGGCCCATAGGGCTTTAATCTGGCTGAGTTTGAGGCCAGGTCATTTTTTGACTATTTCCACGTCTAGTTGATATTTACGCGGAACTGCTCTTAAGCATATTTAAAATCAGGGGCAAAGCCAGCCATTTTTTCTATTTAAGCCCGATTTGAAGAGGTCCTGAGAAAGCGAGGGAGGAGAGATTCATTCATTCATTCAGTCGTTCGTTCCTTCGTTCGTCCCTCCCTCTCTCCATCCGTCCATCCATCCATCCATCCATCTATCCATCCATTCATCCATTCATTCAGAGCGTCGTAAAACTTTGGAACTTGAATGTAAACCGTGCTGGTATTGGTTCTACATGGCGATAAAAAAATAAAAATAAAAAAATTGAGATCTCCTAGTATTATGTATTTGGTTGTTCATTGAAAAAACGTTATTGCATTTTGAAAAGAGTGAAAACATAAAAAGGCCTAATTAAAACAAGTGGATTTCTTGACATTTCAAGAGCTTTTGCTCCTTGAAGATCGGGTCAGTATGGGCTTCGTACCTAGATTTTCTTACTTATTGCCTATGATGTGTTGAGGACTTAGTAGAAAGCCAAGTTATCGCCTAAGCCATAAACAGTTTTCAGAGGGAACATGAAGAACAGCGGGTCATCTTTGCTCAAAAATGTTGTGTCAAAAGAGTAATTAGCAGTGATTCGTCAACGAACGGGTTCTTTTAGTTAAAAAAAATAACCGTGTCACAGTCACACCTTGATAAACAGTTTTTGAATTCTTTATAAAGAACTCTGTTACACTCAAGTACATCTCCTAAGGTCAATAGGGACGTGAGTGTCTCTTTAGCACTGAATGTCTCGCTTGTGTGTACTTGAACTAGGGATTCCATCAATATCGACGATCGTGCGTATATATTATTATATCTCAGAAAAACGAGTACTCCGAGAGTAAAATGGCAACTTTCTCAGGTCTTTGTAAGGTTTTCAGCTGTTTCGTCCTTATTATCTTCTAAGGAAGAGATTCTAATTTGTCACAGAAGAAGGATGAGAGGCAGCCCGGTTCAATTTAGATTTAGCGAGAATACGGCTCTTCCGACTATGAAATTTGAGTTACTCTGTTTGCAAAATAGAATTGCAGAGCAAAGCTAGTTCTTAAAGAGATACAGTCAGCTGATGCAGATGCGCATTAGATGCCATTTCTTAGCTGATTTGCATGTTAGACGACGCGCATGAAACAGAAGTGAGAAGCGTATCCGGAATACTCTAAGCAAACCTTGTAGAGTTGAACTAGTTACAAGCCGAAGTGGAGATTATAGACCCTAAGCCATATCAGAGCAGTCATTTTTTATATATATATATACCATTGAGAATTCACCGATGGATTTGTCCAGACATCGACGAATACTTTCGAACGTTAGTAGAGGTGAGAAATTACGCGAAGTCTGAATCATTGTCGAAGGTTCAAGGCCGAGAAAGATTGATTTTCCACGTACACGTAACTACTTACATCGATTTTCCAAATATATATATAAAGTGATTATTTGCTAGCCAGTGTATTTGATTCATTTCTCTTGTTATTCAGTTGGTAAACGAAGGCGATTCCTCCCGCCCGGCGCCTACGCGTGTTCATGTTCCTTTGGATACTGTTTTTAACCAAATATGATAAAATATTGTAAAACAAAGAGGATTTCAGTAAAAGGTCGAGGATCGAATAAAACAGTACGCAAGACTGAGCGGATTTCTAGATGTATCCGACCCGTACATTTAATTTCAGGTTGAGATAAACGCTTTTCAAACTTGCAAAACTAGTGTCCAGGTCAGCGCGGTCCCATAGCTCACTGTGTCCCTTTAAATCGATTTTCAAGTAAAGCAAACTAAAGTAACGAACCATTTAAATGGAATATTTTCTTCGAAATTGCGTTTTACATCATCAATGCAGAATAAACATAGTTACCTAGAGCATGAAATGAAATATTTTTTTTAAGGCATTCGCTAAGGAGCCAAAAAAAGTGGTGGCCATGTGAACACACCCATTCTTTTTTAAGTACCCACGCTGGAATTCGGGCACCACGGTGCCGGTGCCCGAGTACAAGGACGAGCTCGGGTAAAAATTAGGCACCGGGAAAAAAATTGTAACTTGACATTTCTTTACCCACGGAGCATTTAGGAGTTCTTAAGAAGTCGTCGAAACGTGTCTGTGCGTTCCAGATGGAAATGGAATTTGGAAGTGTTTATTTTTGAGGAGAGGGAAAACCGAAATACACGGAGAAAAACCTCTCGGAGCAAGGACGAGAACCAACAACAAATTCAACCCACATACATGTATGGCGTCGACGCCAGGATTCGAACCCGGACCACATTGATGGGAGGCGAGTGCTCTCGCCTCTGCGCCACTCCGCATTTTTGTTAGTTCTGAAGCAGTCCACTGCTTTGTAGCCGCTGCTAAGCTTAAGTTTCAAACTGGCCACTGACCGAGTTTTAAAATTACAGCGTCTTGTCAAACAAATATATCTCTAAGCATCATATCAAACGTTACACAAAACAAAAATGAACTTTGAAGAACCGTTAGCGGCTAACAATTCAGTGTAAAGCCGTTTCAATCTTCTTCAAGTTACTTTGCTCATCCGTTTCTCCTTTTGTATTTCCTGTGTTATCCATATCCACAATTTTTCATGTTTCTTTTTTTTTTAAGATGTTTTGAGCGGTTTATTTTATGTTTTACTCAGTTTGGTGATGGTTCCCACGGTTCGAGTTTTGATTAATTTAGTGACACAGCTCCTTTAACTATTCCTATGTGATCAGATACTTCAATCTTTTCTTTTCTATTTCAATGCAAAGTTCGTTCCACAGTTAATAAACCCAGGAGTATTGTGATTTACATATCTGTTGGTGCTGCTTTCGCTGTGCTGCTGTTGGGTGCTGCTATTTTCATCTGGTGCTACCGGAGAAGGCGAAAAAAGGAGGCTTATAGGTTTGTAAAGTTCTACGTGCTTACGCATACAAACAGGAGCCCATGAGCCGGAGCGAGCAACTTCCATGCGCTTTTGTGACGGTGTTTTCACGGACCAGTTTATTTTTAGAAAGCTTTTGGACGAATGTTGAATATTTTTTTAAATTTCATAAAACCAGTCAGCAAAACCTACAGACCTAACAATGATATTTTCTGCCTTTTAATACATTTAGTTTTCCTTTTTGATATCTTATACTTCGAATGGGCTTACAGATATGGTGAAGATTTTATTTTCGCAGGAAAAAGTGCCCTAAAATGTGTCTTAAAATAAACTGGTCCGTTAAAACGCCGTGACATAGGCCTAGTATGAGAGTTGCTCTCTCCGGGTTATGGGCTCCCGATAAAAACATGCTAAAATTACGACAGCTATGTTTACGTAATGTGGTACCTTATTGATACTTAATTTCTAGGGTACTTGAATTCGAGCTTTTGGCGAGACAGTACTTCGCGGGGTTTTATTTTCGCGATTTCAATAGGCAACTATGAAAAAAGGGTGTTAAATTTCGCGATTTACCAGTTCTCGACTATATTAAAGTCTGAACTATTAAAAACTTCTATACAATGGATTTGTACTAGTCTCAGATCAAATGATAGTTAGGTTCCCTACCGGCATATTTGAAATCTTTACCATTTAACGTAACGTTTTATGGAACTTACCTGTAAAACCAGTTAACAATTTGGGTATGTGTCGATACATATCTTGCTGCATCTGTTGGTGGTACTACAAGTTATTAATTTTTTTCTGGGTTTTAGTTCGCGTGTTTAAATTTCGCGAGGATTTTTATTCGCGGGTCTTTAATTTCGCGATTTTTCTACAATCGCGAAAAACACGAAATCTAAATTTCCTACCCAGATCTCAATCTGTCTTACGCTGAACCCTTGGCCGTGGCTAATCTGAGTACGAGATGAGCTGATTGCAAAAGAAAGAGTGTTTTATTGTCTTCCTTTTTTTTTCAGATCATATCTTTCACAGCGACCGATCAATCCCCTGGACCAGTGGGAAATTCTTCGCGAGCAAATAGAATACGAAGGGGAGCTGGGCCGAGGAGCGTTCGGTGTGGTTTACAAAGCAATGCTTTGGGAAAGAGTTGGGATAGAGGTGTTTAGCATAGAGATTTCAAAACGGAAACTGTTATCCAGCAAGACGGAGCCTCGGGTGGTTGCTGTCAAGGTTTTACTTGGTGAGACTAAAAACGAAATTAATGCATGACCATACAAATAATAATAAAAAAATGTTTTCATTTTCTCGTTATATTACCAGCTCTAGGCAGGTCTTTCGGAATTACTACTTATGCCCTAGATGCAAGAACCGAGTTACGACATTTGTAAAGGAATAACTTTTATTTTAAAGCCAAAGCTCTAGAATCATTCAAGTGAATGAACACAACAACTTGAACACAAACACGAAGCCTCAAGCTAAAAAGAAACGATTTTTAAAGTCATCCCAGACGAGAAACGTCAGTGGAGGAAAAAGATGCAGATAATATAAGGAAAGTACTTTGTAAATCATTCATTCAGTTGTTTTAAGAATTAATTGTGTTGTTATAAGTAACGAGTGGACTGTTTTGGTCCGCTCCGGTTATTCTTTGTTGCTGTTGAAGTGAAAGGTCTAGAAATATAACAAAACACTTAATGTCAGGTCCCTCGGGAAACCAGTTAGTTTTGTTTTCCCTCGAGTCCTAATGTTTCCCGAGACGAAGTCGAGGGAAACATAAGGATTCTCGGGAAAACAAAAGTAACTGTTTCCCTCGTGATCTGACATTAACGTTCGATGTTGTCGTTATAATCGTAATAAAGCATAACCACGCGCTTCTAAACAATCTTTTAGTACACATGCTTGGTACGGAAAAGGCTCATTTCATCACAAGATAAAAAATTATTGGCACCTAACGTTGTGCATGACATTATCCATATGGTTGGGTTTCGCCACTTTACAAACAAGAAGGAAACTGGGCCGAGTCAACTTGCGCAAAGACTGCTGGGACTGTTACTTGGAAAAGGGGAAAAATGGTCAATAGCTGACCTGCGCGTGCGCATCCCCAATAACGATCCCCGAAGCCTTTGCGAAAGCTAACTCGGCCCAGTCTCCTCCCCGTTTCTAAAGTGGAAGTCGAATTTAACAGAAGAAGTACCGTGCCAATACGTTCTGATGTGTTTAGATAATCCTAGCGCAGCACAGAAAGAAGAATTCCAGTTTGAGATCGAGCAGATGAAGCAGTTGGGTTCACATCCGAACGTTGTTTCCTTTGTTGGTTGCTGCACGCTTCAGGATGAAAAGTTCCTGGTGATAGAGTATGTTCCTTTTGGGGATCTGCTGACATGGTTACGCTGCAGAAGGAACAGGGTGAGAAAATGAACAAATTTCTGCAATGTACTTTGAACTAGGGTTACTGAAGAAAAAAGGAAAAGGATTCGCCTCTTTGGAAACATGAAGGAATATTCCCAGTTTTCCCCTTTTTCGATTGCAAAATATCAAGCATTTTCGCGTCATTTCATCCTTATTTCTCCCACTTCCCACCCCATTACAGCACCCGCCTCCCGCCCTTTCCTCTCCCTCCTGCCCCCCCATTCTCCTGGGTTCGCCCCACACTTGTCCTCCTCAATTTTTAGCTCCCAGTTCTCATTTCAGAACGTTATGGAGCTAGAAGCTTTAGCTTGGACCCATTTGTTAATAACTATTACGTTTTGCTGTGTGAACAAAATATGACGCTATACTTAGCCTTAGAGTAGCCAAAGCGAGGTGTTTTCACTTTTTGATGTTGCTGAATCTTGTAGATCTACACACGCCAAACCTCCAGGAAAATCTACGACGACAAAGTGGGTTTGAAAGATGACGGAAACGCCAAAAATCAGGTAGGGGTAAACTAAACGCTATATTCGAATGGTCTTAAAATTGCAGTCAGAAGTTTTAAGCTTATGTGTAACTAAATTACATGCTTTGATATCAATAAGTAACATGTCCAGGAGGACAATAAAACGGTTTTTGTATGCGATAAGCATGGCTTAGCCTGTAGAGTGTCGAGTCAGTGAGTGGCTTAGACAGACCATTGGGGCTTATCATGTTGACAGTGCCATATAAAGTCCATTTTCGCGAGCATCTATCCGTATCCTACAGTCCAAAGCCCAGGATTTCGGATTTCTCAAGCACAAAATTTTCCAAGATTTCGGAGTCCATAAGCTAAAAATTCCCCGGTTTCCGAATTCTGAAATCCCGATTTCCTTACATGCAGCGAACTCTTCCCCCGCAGGATAAGGGATTCAAAACTAACAGCGACGAACAGCCAACAGTCCCTTCCGCATCGATGGAAAATCAGCACAGTCAGCACGCCCCCGCCCTGTTAGCCTCAACGGAAAGTTTGGCCGAAGATCTCACTGATGACGAGGCGTCGTTTTCCACCGATCAAAACATCTTTTCATTTGTTCAGGAAATGGCGAAGGGAAAGGTAATAATATATATATATATATATACCTGGTTTTTTGAAAACCGGGCTACTAAAAAATGTCAGTCTCTCGCACTGATTGTTAATTTGATGGCCCTTGTTACTTGAAAAGTAAAATCTCACCTCAAAAAGAAATTATTGAATACATGAGCCTCCATTTGATAGAATCGTCTATCTTGAAGGTAACAAAAGTGACGTTTTCCTCATTAATCTGGAAAATAAGGCATTTTAAGAAGCAATTTTTAGTGTCGGTGTCACCGATTGCAAAGCCAATTCCCCAGTTCACCCCATTTTTAATTGACGCTGGTCTCCCAAAAACAATCTAAGCCAACACTGCTCAACAAAACCAAGTCCTAAAACCAGCAGTTCAACTGCTTGCTGACTAGGAACATTCTGAACAGAGTGGGTCATTGCTTACATGCAAACAGCACAAACAAACTGCATAAGAGTGCAAAAACACATCAAACTTTACAACAACCCCACTCCCCTGCAATTTAACCAGGCTACCCCAAATGCATACCAGACGATAGCCCCCTGTCTGTGCAACAACATGGCACCCGGCCAGACACAACCCCCCCTTAATTTGAGGGAGACATTGAGCTTTGAAAGACAGGGGTAGCCCCGGTACAAAAACTCAGCGAATCCGCACTCTAGCACAAAGCATAGTCTTTACAACAACCCCACCCCCCTGGAATTTAACCAGGCTACCCCAAATGCATACCACATGATAGCCCTGTGTCTGTGCAACAACATGACAGCCAGCCAGACACAACCCCTCCTTAATTTGAGGGAGACATTGAGCTTTGAAAGACAGGGGTAAGCCCAGGTACAAAGACTCAGCAAATCTGCACTCTAGCACAAAGCATAGTCTTTACAACAACCCCACCCCCCTGGAATTTAACCAGGCTACCCCAAAATTCATACCACATGATAGCCCTGTGTCTGTGCAACAACATGAGACTTAGTTTGACGGAAGCCCCCCTCAAAAAATATTAGCTGGGCCAACGGGGGCAACAGCCCGTCCCTACGGGACGGGCTGTTGCCCCTCAGTAAAATTTTCTGAATTTGCACTGATTTCTGTCAATTCCAGGAAGTTATTTGGAGCCCATGGTTAAGAGGTGAGGGTGGTTAGTCCTGAAGAGCGAGATTGTTATTTTTACACTAAAAGTATCAGGGCTTTAAGCGAATTAAGTTTTGAAAGATTGCCTGCAATGTGCTGGACTTGACTTAAGATTTCAGGCAACCCGGTTTTCAAAACTCCAGGTAGATATCTCCAATTATTGACCTTTCTGCATCTTAACTGTCAATTCCTACTAACATTTTTATTTTTTACAGTGAAAGAGGCATTTGGATGGTGAATCCCTGGAGATAATTATATATATATATATATATATATTATATACATACTGAGAAATACTCACCAAAAAGCTATGTCGTAAATTTTCGTACGCAAATTAGTTATAGCCAATCAGAGGAGCGAACGATGGTTTTCATACGTGAAAAAAACGATACGTCCAATCAGAATAGCGAACGATGTTTTTTCACGTGTGAGAAAAATGATACGTCCAATCAGAAGCCACAGAGGTGTAGGAGTTTCGCGCCAAAATTCCCGCCTTTTATTGCAGCTTGCAGCGCCGCTTCGCACACATTTATTAACGAGAAAAGTTTTACTCAAGGAGTTTTTCTCGCTAAAAAAGTGAAAAACATTTCGGAAATGGAGTGGAATAGTTTCGTTTGTTTCACTGTCGATAAAAAAATACGGTAGAGAGCCGGTGAAACAACAGCGGAAAGGGATAAACAGAACGAGACGTAAGCTTTTGTTGTGCTTTTTGTCGGAGCTACTTTGCCTTTCATTTAAGCTTAAGCTTATATTGAAACCGGCCATTTTACTTAAATTCACTCATTTTCAATTGTGCATTGAGAACAAACAGTTAAGATTACTTATAGTTCTTGGATTAAACCTCATATCCTCACCGTCATTTATGTTTTTAACAAACGTTTTTACTAAAAAGCTGATACTTCGTTTTCGTTGTCATTTTGCGGTAAGTGTGTAGCGGCAAATTTTAGCTTTTTTGAAAGATTTAAAATAAAAAGGCCCGCAAAATGATGAATGACTCAGTATGTATATAATAAACACAATACCACATGGAAAGTGCTTTGTACGGTATTTACGCACTCGTTGTTTTTGTATCAGAAATCTTACTCGTTCGCTGCGCTCACTCGTTCGATTTCTGATACGTCAACAACTCGTGCGTAAATACCGTACGCCAGCACTTTCCATGAAGTATTCTCTATATATATATATATAGTTTTTTTTTTTAAATAGCTTGGTCTTTTGAGAGCTACACCTCTTTTACTGTCACTGAAACCAGTGGTGGCATCGCGGAATTACGGCTGTTTTCTCAGGCTACTTTCCAATTTGTTAACGGATTTTGATTTCACACAGGAAAGCAAGGATGCTAAGCAACAGGTGGAGCAAGAGCAGACACAAATGAACATGGAAATGACTCCATTATTGCAAGATGACGGTGACGTCATTAGAGAGGAAGCCCAGATGACCTCTGAGAATCTCCATGATGTAAACTTTTTTCAATTCATTTCATTTTATACATTAAAATATGCGAGATTACACAACATTTAGTCCTAACTTACCGTTTTTAAGACGTTGCTTATTTAAAATGCGCCTAGAAAAAAGAAAACAAACAAACAAATAAACAAACATCACACCAGGGGCACCCAACGAGAGTATAGTTCAAAACCACATAAACATAGCATTGTTGAACGTACTTTAGTATTTAAACGGTAGATAAAGGCTTATTTTTATCCCCTAAAAATTTTTCATCTGTTCGGATTTCCTAGCTGAAAGTATAGTGATCCGAAAATTATAGGGATCAAAATTTACCTTTTCGAAAATTTCAGCCAGAAAAAGGGCTCCCGAAAATTCTAGGTGACCTTTTTAGGGTAAAAATCCGTTAAAAATGGGCAATTATACGATTTTTTTGAAGTTCGAAAATCCTATACTAGGAGAGGTAGGCAAGCAAGAAATTTGTCAGAAAATGATCCGAAAATTCTAGACCTCAAATCGTCTTCCGAACAGATAATTTTCCGAAAATTGTCGTTGGGTGCCCCTGATCACACTGCCATTTCGTTCGTATATTCCTTCTTCACATAGCACTTCTGTAGTCTCTGTATATTCTCCCCCGACGTTGTCACCTTAAAGCAAAACGAGCCACTGCACATGCAACTGTCAAAAGGCCAGAGCCGCCCATTACTTAATATTCCATTAATTATAGTAATAAACAAATATACTAGTTTCCAATTATTTTCACGCCGTTAGTTATTCAGCCGTTCAAGGTGTTGTTAACTACAAAATAATCTGCTGATGTTTATAATAAACATTTTTCCTCAATTTCCATGTCCATTTGACCCATCTGAGACAACAAAACAGTCGTCAAAGGCACTAACTCGCGGAGTAAGATTCTCGCGCGAGCTTCACACGGCTGAGGGGCGTCCCTTCAGATCTTTCATTCAACCGCACGCGCGCGCTTTCCTGATCTATACATTGTAGACCCTTCTTGACATGTTTTGCACTATTTGTGCATTTAGGATAAGGGATTGGAAGAGTTCACTAAAGAACAGTTGAACATGTCAAACAACCCACCCGTGGAAAGTCAGCACACAGAATCGAAGCCGCCTTTGAGTGAAAGTCTCGAGGAAGATCCACAAGACGAGGAGGAAAGCTTTTCTACTCGACAGCTCTTTAAATTTGCATGGCAAATAGCGAGGGGAATGGTAGCTACTGTATTTGTTTACATGTTATCATACTGTATTTGACTAGAGAGTTAGCCTTTAAAAATGGACGCTGATTTCAAAGGCGAACTGTATGGGGCATATATATATTGAGAAAGTAGAATTTCCCTACCAAAATTTACCTGCCCTCAAGAAAATAAAAGTACCAAGTTTTCTGACAAAACCACTTTTTAGCGCAAAACAGCCAAATCGGGCTAAATGCCATGAAATGAAATCGGGTGGAAAAATCGGCAAAAGACGAGTTTTAGGAAATGAGTTTTTTCTGCAGTTTTGGTATCTTGAAAGCAACCACACGATCTGCCAACACGCTGTTTTACGCCCATTTCGGTTCCTTGCGCTCTCGGTTTTCTTCCAGAGTAGCCTATACCCTCGATCTTCCCACATTTTCATTCATTTAAAGATATTCCCTTGATGTACTCTCGTGACATGAAGCCAACTTCGAAAACCTCGATCGAAACTCAGGTACCTGGGCGTGACTTTTGAAACACTGAAAATACCAGGGGAACCGAGAAACGGCGGCGATTGTACGATGGACAACAACTTAAGAGGACTGAGAAGCAATTCAACCATCGTCATACAAAACATTATAGGAAAAATGCAGCTTGGACGCCAGACTTTTCGTATTAAAAGTTATTAACGGATTTTAATTCGCTGACCATAGTTAGTCGAGACGGGTTTCATTACCATTCCACTTTAATAACTATGGCTCAACTAAAGTCACTTTAATTATTTATTCTACAAAATTTCAAAAGTCAGGAACAACAAGTTAAAGAGAAAACTGAATATTTCGATCGAATCGCTCGAACTTCATTAGCAATGCAAAAATGCCAGGTTATGTACCAAATAGGTTGTCATGTTCCCCCAGGAGAGGATAGTACATGGCCGGGAGGTCCAGTCCCTCGTCCTCATTCACGGAGGGTTTTCTTTCTGCGATTGTAATGGCCTCCTTGACTCGGTAAAAACCTTGATGGTGCCATTTTTGTCAGATAGAACTTTAGCATTGTGGGGGTTGATGTTGTGACCCCCGTTGCTCAACAGTGTTCGAAAACGGCAAAAATTTCACGGGATTGGTGTTCTTTGATCTGGGTACAAAAGGATTTTGGAAGAATATTTTATAAGAATTTTGGCTTGTATATTTAAGTGTTGGTGTCTGAACTGACGGCTAACTGGCTGTTGATCATGGACATAAACTCTTCCTTAAATTAGTTATCTGTCATTATGTGATGCTAAAATTTGATTTCCCTTTCTCTACCTCTACAACTAGAATCATCTTGCCGAAAAAAATCTTGTTCATAGAGACCTTGCAGCTCGTAACGTCCTTGTTGGCCATGACAATCGGGTGAAAGTGTCTGACTTTGGGTTGATGCGACAAATCTATGAAGATGTGAAGGGCTCAGAAAAGTCCAAGAAACTTCCCGTCAAATGGATGGCTCCAGAATCGCTTTATCGAGGCATCTTTACCATCAAGAGCGATGTGTGAGTAGAATAAGACCTTCAATTTAACGCTAGACTATATATCTCATCGTATGAGTCTCGTACTGGATTAACTTACTTTTAATAGTCTTTTCCGAACTGATTTTTTTATCCCGGACGACGTATACGTAATTTTTTCGCGGAATATCTCGGTAAGTTCTCGAACGCCATCTCGTTATGGCAAAGCTTGGGTTAAAATTTTGCCAACTGATTTATATTAGTAGGATTTTGCTGGCCTCTCTAAAACTAGCCTGGAAAAGGCAAAGCGTGAATGTCCTTCCTCAAAATCTTCTTAGCCTTGACCGTCTGCCTATATCGCTCTGTAACCATTTTGTTGTTTTCTGATCTTTTCTTTCCTAGCTGGTCCTACGGCGTACTTCTGTGGGAAATGGCCACACTGGGTATGCATACTTAGAGATTTATTTACTTTAATTACACAACTGCTTGCTTACTTTTGCTCGTTTCTAATAAAAAACACTGACTCATATAATTTTTTGGTCCAGGCCCCCAGTTGTTCATTCCCAGATTCCATCTTTTCCAGCTCTCGCACGTTTGCCTCTTAATTCCTTCACACTTAACATGCTCGCACGAAAAACAATAGGCCGTGTCCAGGTTGCCCTAGACTACGAGTAGTCCCCCATTTTTCCTCAGGGATAGTAGAGCGAGTGAAACGCGAGCGCTCGTGAAAATCACCCCACGCGAGAAAAGGCGACACGCGGCGGGGAGAGAGAAAAATGAAGCCTTTTCTCGCGTGGGGTGATTAGCAAAAATGGGGGACTACTCGTAGTCTAGGGTTTTCCCAACCCACTGTTTCAAAGCGAGGCTAAGTGTGAAGCCATTGATATGAAAATGAGTTTTTTTACTTTCATGCAAAGGTAACTCATTATCACAAGAAAGGTTTTGCACTCGTTTTGAAAGTGAGGGTTTTTGTAACTCGGAAATGGCCTTTCCTGAAGGACTTTGCAGTCTACGACCTGAACAAATAACGTGAAAATGATTGTCAAACTTACTGCCCAGCTTTTTCTGAATAACTGATTTTCTTCTTCTGTTGGATCCAGGAGGCGTACCATACCCTACGCTGACCAACACAGAGCTGTATCGCCTGCTCAGCTCTGGATACCGAATGGAAAAACCTGACATGAGCTCCGATGAAGTGTAAGTTGATCGCTCCAGTGATTTGAGGATATGTTATCATGACAGAATTATAGACAGGACAAAATTTTACTTTAAAAAGAGCTTAGTACGACATTGCCCTTTGAATACGAACAGTTGGTTTCCAGGGTCAAGATCTCCTACTCTCCGCGCCCCGGGGGCATGAAAAGGAAACTCGGACCATGTGAACGAGGCTGTGGAGTTCGGCCCCTGATGGTCACTGATGATGTATACGGCTGGCTCCGCAAGCGAACAAAATGAAGTAAATCCCGCGAGAAAGGAATTGCCCGCGTTCTTTTCCGAAGAAAAACAACCTCCTTCATTGGCATGCTTGTGGGACAACACAGACTCCTCTTCTTTTCACGTACAGTTAGTGGTGATGGGCCTATTAGCCTTTTCCCGCTTCAAGCCTCCACTTGCGCGTGCGCCTGATCATTTTTTCTCTAACTGCTGCTGTGGTGCCAATCAAGGTTGTCCAAAAACGCTTAAATGTACCATATATCCATCTTTAAGGATAATGACCCAAAAACCAAGACGTGAGTTGACAAATCAGAATCTCAGAATTAGTTCTATGACAGACTTTAATGTGTTTGAATACAACACCAGTTTAGTTTTCTTCAGCTCCATATACTCTAAGAGACCTCTAAAATGTCTTAAACAGCTCAAATGTGGTTGATTCTGTGCTGAAAGTTTGTATAGTTACCATCTCTGACCATTTCTCATCCAGCCACAGTCTTTACCTCTCAATTTCTCTTCGATTACCGCTGACTGGCATGGGTTGTTTTTTGCGGTACGTCCCTAGGCCTTATTGCGCCAGGCCGATGCGTTTCGTGTCAAGTGGTCCGAAAGATTTTATCTCGGATGCGTCGTCGAAATGCATTGACCGAGACAGGACTGGAAAGACACTGTACAGGGACTAGGCAAGGTTGTTGTATTTCCTAAACAAAAACATGAACACTAAGGAGCTAATTTGAGAGAATTATAAATCGGTTTGTTTTTAACTGTCTTCGACAGATACGAGTTGATGACAGAGTGCTGGAAGGAAGACCCAAGAGCTCGACCCAGTTTCTACCAGATGATAGAAAAACTGGAGATCATCATGCAGAAGGATGCACCATATTTGGATGTGAACAAGCATGATGAGGCCCATCCATACTATAACGTGCCTCCAAATATGGAGTAACTACTAATAAAGAACGCTACGTAGGGCCGGCGGTTTCTAATTAACCTGAACATTTTATTAACTCGTCAACGGAGATTCCATTTTATAACATGCCCCCCTGATTAAACTTAACCGTACGGTAAATAGCGAAATTAAGCAATTCTTTGAGCTAAGAGTTCGTGTAACAGAAACAAAATTAATACAAAGTATTATGTGAAAATTTCAACGTTTACAGTTCTGATCTTATGGCGATGATTATACATTATGTATGCGTATGAGTTCTAGTGGCGTTACGTGTTCAAAATGCCTCCACATCTGGAGTAACTGCTAATGAAGAATGCTACGCAGGGCGGGTGGTTTCTAATTAACCTGAACATTTTATTAACTCGTCAACGGAGATTCCCTTTTTAAAATGGCCCCCTGATTAAACTTAACAGTACAGTAAATAGCGAAATTAAGCAATTTATGAGCTAAGAGTTTGTGTAACAAAAAAAAAATAATAAAGCAAAGTATTATGTGAAAATTTCAACGTTTACAGTTCTGATCTTATGCGATGATTATACATCATGTATGCGTATGATTTCTAGTTGCGTTACGTGTTCAAAATGTGATACTATAGAAGGAAGAGAAATCTAACATAGAAAGCTCCCTCGGAAAAATTGCCGATCTCCACATGAGATTCGAACGCACAATCCTCCGAGTTCTAGATCGGATGCTCCAGGTACTGGGCGCGGCTTCTGGAGTGCTACGGTGTTACGTGCTTGCAACGCAGGCCTATTTTGTGGGCCGGCAAAAGCTGTTTATTTATGTCGATATTACCGTTGACAACTGAGGAAAATTGGAGAGAATAGTAACAGCAACACTTGGGGTTTCCCTCGGAGTAGATGGTGGGGCAAAAGAAGGAGGCGAGGGATAGGGCGGGGAGAAGTTTTCTCTTCTTACCTCCGCCCCTTCCCTGCTCCAACTTCTCGACTCCTTTGAAATTCAACATGGCAGTTATATATGGGAGCAGACATTCGCGCACCCGAAGAAAACGCCTGTAATACAGGCTATAATTTGAGACAGGTTACCTGGTTATTGACAGGTTATTTGGATAGGTTTATGAGCTGCCTGTTAGCAGAAACTCCATTGCCACCAGTAGTAGATCAGTTGGAAAGACACCAGAAGGAACTTCATTATCCATCACATTTATTGAATGTAGGTAATTCTCTCAGGCAAGAAGCCCTAGGAACTGTCCCTAACTTTCCTACTGCTCTGAGAGGATCCTTTCATTATAGGGACACAACAATCGAGTCAGGTATTCTCTCGTCATTCGTGCGTGGTAGGCGCTCGAAAGCTAGAGAAGTCGCGCGGAAGTTTGACAACGCTATGAGTGCACGTCCTTCCCTTCAAACTTCTGCCGACTTTTCGAAGGTCTCAAAGATGTAGCCCATGGCGTCCACTTTGATAACTTGAGAAAACAGTCACCATTTCGTGATGCCACCAAGTCCCCTCGAAATAACGTCCGAGGAACACCTGCAGAAATTCCATACTGATGACGCGTCATTACTCAGACCTGGGTAGTGCTTTTGATTGGTTGAAGCAAATTTCCCTCGCAGAACGACCAATAAGAAGCACTACCCAGATCTTAGCAGTGACACGTCATCAGTATGGAATTTCTCGTGTTCGTTCCTCAGATGTGATTTGGCGGGGAAACAAGCCATGGCGTCGCGAAATATCGGCTATTTTCCCGGGCTACCATTCTGATAAGAGTTCCCAATAAAGACTCGGCTTTGGCAGATATGTTTCAGGAACCATCCTACGCTGCAGAAGATTCTGATTTGGTATCTTCTTTTCCCTTTACCAGGGACGGTTTCTTTCGCCTGAAGTCAATCCGGATTTCTATTAGCCCGCGTAACTGTTGGTTCCTTTCCAAAGTGCATGAAGCGTGCGAATTAGGCATAGTGTCTCTCTCGCGCTTGTATCCCAAGAAACAACTACCACAAAGACATGCGCACTTTTGGATTTTCTCATAAAAGACAAATCCAAAATCAGATTTCCTTTCCAAAATTTTTCCTTGAATCAGCTCTAAAAAGCCAAAAGCCACAGGAAAAATATTAATTTTTAGTAGTTTCCAAGTGCCAGATAGTTTAAACCATTCTAAGAATTTGTCATTTCGGGCTATGTAATGCTATTAAAAAGGGTTGAAAAAAAAATAAAGTAAGCTAACAGTTGATGAATTGTATTTTCATAAATATTGGCTTCGAGGTTTGGCGGTGATAAAACAAAAGAAATGTATTAATAATTCATTACTGAGCCTCAAGATAATTTCTTTTGCAGCCAAGTATGAATTTTAATGTATCGAAATTGGTCTATTTTTTAATATCTGCGATGTGATTCCCTTCCCTACAAGGCATTGCCAGGAGCGCTGTCTGCTAGGGCCCAGTACCCAGAGGTATAGATACAGATACAGAGGAACGTTCTTTATAGCACATGTGTTAGATAATGAAGATTTGAGTACTTTTCCAGTCCTTTGATATTCTTTGTTTAGTTCAATGTAGATAAGAATCTCGAGGTATAAACCGAAATTGGAACAACAATCTGACAAATCTGACCCTTCTGACTATGGTACTACAAACAACAGTACCCTGTTCCACCACCCTCCCCGCCCACAAAATATACCGTAAAAACTATACGGGAGGGGATATCCTCTCTTGAACACTTCCCATCCCGGCCTCACCATCGCGTACCTGTGCTTAGTTTTCGCCTACAATCAGAGAAATTAACGAATCCAGCGATCGACCTCCAAATGTCACACGGAACAATTAGACGTTGATAAGCGAAAGATCACTTGACGTTATATTAAAACCGTGTTAGAAAGAGGTGCATTATGGGCTATAGTGGGACTTAAGCGCTGCAAAAAAATGCTTGCAGTTGAGTCAGGTCAAGCGTACCCGCCTAGATATAATGAATCAATTATTTCAAAAATCAGTCCTTTAGTCGTTGCCCTAACCAGAATCAAAACCTCATGACCCACCCCCTCTCTGCACCGGCCCCCCCCCCATACTTTTTGACCAGTCCCTTACCCGCGAATGTTGAGCGACAACCGCCGTTTACAGGCAGGTTTAATGAATTTCCAGCTTCAAAATTTTCACCTATATGACTAATCACTCGAATAACGTTGTGTGTCGTAATAAGCACCGATTCCAGAGCTTTGGCTTCAAAATAAAAGTTATTCCTTTAGAAATGTGGCAACACGGTTCTTCCATCTAGGGCATAGGTATTAATTACGGAACACTTGCCTAGAGTTGGTAATATCACGAAAAATTGAAAACATTTTCTTTTTATTGTTTGTATGGTCTTGCATTAATTTCGTATTTAGTCTCACCAAGTAAAACCTTGACAGCAACCACCCGAGGCTCCGTCTTGCTGGATAACAGTTTCCGTTTTGAAATCTCTGTACTAAACACCTCTATCCCAACTCTTTCCCAAAGCATTGCTTTGCAAACCACACTGAACGCTCCTCGCCCCGCTCCCCTTCGTAATATGTTAGGGTAAATTTTTGCTCAGTCTGCTTCATTGTATGCGCTTTACTTCGTAATCATCAATATTTATTCAGTTTATTCTATTTATTTCGGTGTTGGACATTTTAACTTTATTCAGGGGTATATATTATATAAACAAATTTGTTTTTAGGTCGGTTCAGAAATCAAAAGCTCCACCGTATCTCAAATATCTTTTGTTAAGGGACAAAGGATGGTGTTTACAAGCTGTCAGAACAGCTGGACACACTTTAGATTTTACTACCTAACCTTTGCTGGTCAGTTAAGTCCTTTGCTAAAAGACTTTTGCACCGACCTTTTTGGTGTTGGGATCAATCAAAAATAGAAGTTGGACGCACGGTTAATTGTAGGAAACATCATAAGTGTAGTTTCAGTCTTTCACAATTAAAGGTTTAACTGAGGTTACAAAACACCTCTTCAAGCTTATTTACGAAACACGGAAACAAGTTCGAGAGATAGAAATCATTACTTCCCTTTGTAGCTGATGTTAGGGCTTGTTTAGTCTCACACAGGTTGATGTTTAATGATTCAAAGACAGAATTTCTCATCATCGGTTCGTCGCAGCAAGCTGCAGCAGTTAACTATGTCTAAGGTTACCATGGCTTCAATTAAAGTTGGTGACTGTGACATTCAACCCCTTATTAAAGCATGTTAGAAATCTTGGCACATGGTTTGATAACCATATGTCTATGAATACTCATATAGGAAAGGTGTGTAGTAAGGCATTTAGGGGGCTTTACAATATTAGGCAAATTAGGAAATATCTGTCTGCAGAATCAACAAAGTGTTTAATTCATGTGTTTGTTACATCACATTTAGATTATTGCAACGCTCTTTTGTATAAGCTTATGCAACATCAATATGACCGACTTCAAAAAGTTCTTAATGCGGTGGCTCGGGTTACATGCTTAATTCCTAAGTTTGCCCATATTACTCCGGTACTTATATTAGGGAACTACATTGGTTGCCAGTGAAATTTAGAGTAGAATTTAAGATTGCGCTTTTAGTTTTTAGCTCATGGATGACGTAGTCATGCCATGGGCTTTTGGGGGCACTCGAATGGCACTCGATCACTCACTCACTCACTCACTCACTCGATTCTCATTAATTTATTCATTAAAGTCAGATTAAACACGTTACTCCTACCTCCCTTAGTTAGTATTACTTTTTTTCCAAGTGCCTTTTACGTACATGTTTGAAATATTCTAGAGGGTACTAGCAAGGCGAATTTTTTTTCCCAATTATAGAGATGGGTTTTGTATAAATAACAATATTTTAAAGAACACTGATAATATCATCCGCAAGAAATGGACTTAGAATTGTTAAAAGGACATTGAAATAATTGAGCGTGAATCATTGTTGTATATTTGGACGAATTGTGCACATTTGTTCCCGATATTGTACTTGATATGGAGAAGATGCCATGAGATGCGATCAACAGGAGTGCGAAAGAGCTATTGCAGCCTGACGATGGGATTTCGTTCAGCGAAAAGCGAATAAGCCAAAGAGCCTTATAATCACTGCAAAAAAACTGTCCTCGAATTGTTAAAGCGACATTGAGGAGTATCTATTGAGGTTTATTCAGTTATTTGGACGAATCCGTTCGACCATTAGTCTTCGTATGCAAACAGGGAATGAATTAATGTTGGGTCAACTAGAAGCACAGGTTTTAGAACCAACAAGCGTTACGCTATTTTGCTTGAATTCTTAGGTGATCTTTGCCTTAAAGTAGGCTTTTGTTTGTCGGTGATTCCATTTAGCAGTGCTATTAATGTAATTTCTACGAGAAATGCTGCGCTGGTATAAACAAGTCTCTGGCGAAAGGCAATCGGATACTTCGACGGTGTTTAAATTACTTGGCTAGGTCAGAGCACGTACTGCTTTGAGCTTAATCCGTTTTACATGTATTAAAATAATTTTTAGCTCGTGTTTATCAAAAGCGCGTTCTAAAGCAGTTCAATTTAGCCATAAACGCCTGTATTCTGTATTAAATATAGCTCGTACATACTAACCGTTACGTACTCATCATATGGAAACATTTATTTGAAAGCATCGCACTTTTAAAACCACGGTTTAAATAAAACTCATGTATGTAAAACTTGGCTATTTTACAAGAAAGTGCACTGTCGTTCGGAAAGTGTTTGACAGTCACATGAGAAAGCAAATTATTTTACAACTAAAAAGCGTTAATGATTGCTTTTAAAAGTGATCTTTGCTTTGTAAGTAGAAATGCTGCGCTGGTAAAAAGTTTCCAGAATATTCAGGTACACATGCAATCGGATACTTCGAGTCACGCTGTATCTTGGCAAGTCCGTACACCATGAACCGTTCAAAAAGATTTATATGTTTTTCTTTGATTATTGAACTGTCTTTTCTACACTAATTCAATTCATCCATGAGCTCGCTCCTAGGAGCCTTTGATTAAAACGTTGAACGGCCTGGCGCCACAATATTAATCTGAACTACTTGTTGTAAAGCCTAGAACTAGATACAGCCTGCGGTCTGATTCTGAAACATTGCTTGTAATCCCTAAGGTGACACGGAAGACGTTTGGCGATCGAGCCTTTTTCCATGCTGGACCAACAGTATGGAATGCTTTGCCATCTAAGCTTAGAAACTGTAGGAACATTGACTCTTTTAAAGTACAGTTGAAGACTTATCTTTTTAAGAAAGCTTTTAATTTGTAATTCTATATTCTTATTACTATTATTATTTCTGCCATCTAGCCTTAGAAACTGTATGAACATTGACTCCTTTAAAGTACAGTTGAAGACTTATCTTTTTAAGAAAGCTTTTAATTTGTAATTTTGTATTCTTATTATTTCCGTCCATCTATTGTTTATATATATTTATTTTCTTGTACATATTGTAAAGCGCTTTACAATATTTTAATAGCTAAAGCGCTATATTAAATGTAATAAATTATTATTATTTGTAGATGTATTCAGCTGTGGAATGGGAAAACAAGCGTTTCCTGATTAACGAAGTCCGTTTATTTAAACCTGAAGTTAGTTCTCACTTTCGCTTCCAAACTTGAATCATAATCAGTTCTCCTTATCTCGTTAAAATCTTGTTGGGGCCACGTTACCTAAAACACCCTTTTAGTCCTTTGTTCTCAGTTGGGCTATTTTCAGCTAAAATTCACATATTTTCTTACCTTCAAACTAAAATTTCTTTCGAAAGAATTTAGGAAAATTTGCTTTCTTTGAAGCCATCGTTTTACTTTCCTGTATAGGAATTTGGCTATAGAGATATTTTCAGTTTTGCACATTTTTTCCACACGCAGCTGAATTCAACTCAATTCAGTATCTTTTGTTCTATCAGTTCTTAATCTCGTACCCAGATCTCCCACGACCAAACCAGAGTGAGATCTGGGTACGAGATTAATCAGTTCTAACATCTCCTAAGACCTATTTTTACGCATGAGAATACTATTGACCTTTCTTAAAAACTACTTATCTTAATAGTTTAGCATAAATACTGCCACTTTGTAATCTTAAAAAAGCTTGAAACATCTTGGAACTTAGAAGAACCAAGAAGCTCAGGAACAAACCGTTGTTCGACTCAACTTCCTGTGTGCCTCGACTCTCTCAAAATTTTTACCCTTGCAATTCTATTTGTTCGTGAAGAATTTCCCCCTCGTCCAGGGGATTGATCGATGGCTGTGAAAGATATGATCTGGAAAAAAAAAGAAAGACAAGAAAACACTCTTTCTTTTGCAATCAGCTCATCTCGTACCCAGATTTCCCACGGCCAATGGTTTAGCGTAAGACAGGTTGAGCTCTGGGTATGAAATTTAAATTTCGTGTTTTTCGCGATTGTAGAAAAATCGCGAAATTAAAGACCCGCGAATAAAAATCCTCCCGAAATTTAAACAAGCGAACTAAAATCCCAGAGAAAAATCATTAACTTGTAGTAACACCAACATGCAGCAGGATATGTATCGACACATACCCAAATTGTTAACTGCTTTTACAGGTAAGTTCTATAAAACGTTACGTAAATTTGTAAGGATTTCACATATGCCGGTAGGAAACCTAACTATCATCTTGATCTGAGATTCGTACAAATCCATTATCTAGAAATTTTTAATACTTGATACTTTTTGAAAAATATTATATTAGATAGTCGAGAACTGGTGAATCGCGAAATTTACGCCCTTTTTTCATAGTTGCCTATTGAAATCGCGAAAATAAAATCCCGCGAAATACTGTCTCGCCAAAATCTCGAATTCAAGTACCCTCGAAATTAAGTATCAATAAGGTACTACATTATGTAAACATAGCTGTCGTAATTTTAGCATGTTTTTATCAGGAGCCCATAACCCGGAGCGAGCAACTCCCATACTAGGCCTATGTCACGGCGTTTTAACGGACCAGTTCATTTTTGGACACATTTTAGGGCACTTTTCCTGCGAAAATAAAATCTCCACCATATCTATGAGCCCACTCGAAGTATAAGATATAAAAAAAAAACTTAATGTATTAAAAGGCAGAAAATATCATTTTTAGGTCTGTAGGTTTTGCTGACTGGTTTTGTGAAATTTAAAAGATATCCAAAATTCGCGCCAAAACCGTTCTAAAAATAAACTGGTCCGTGAAAACGCCGTCACACAAGCGCATGGAAGTTGTTCGCTCCGGGTTATGGGCTCCTGTTTTATACGGTAAGAACGTAGAACTTTACAAACCCATAAACCTCCTTTTTTCGTCTTCTCCGGTAGCACCAGATGAAAATAGTACCACCCAACAGCAGCACAGAGACGGCAGCACCAACAGATATGTAAATCACCTTGCTACTCCTGGGTTTGTTAACTGTGAAATTTTGAGATCAATTTGGGTTTCTGGGAATTGCTCCCGCCTACCCCTACCCCTAAGCCAACATTTTATCCTAAGTGAGAAGTAAGTGATATGGCTTAGGGGAGGGGTAGGTGGGCAGTTTCCCAGAAACCCAGATTGATCCGAATTTTGGAATGAAATAGAAAAGAAAAGATTGAAATATCTGATCACAAAGGAATAGTTAAAGGAGCTGTGTCACTGAATTAATCAAAATTCAAACAGTGGGAGCCATCACCAAACTGAGTAAAACATAAAATAAACCGCTCAAAACATCTGAAAAAACATGAAAAATTGTCGATATGGATAACACAGTAAATACAAAAGGAGAAATGGATAGGCAAACTTGAATAAGACTGAAACGGCTTTACAATTTTAAGCCGCTAACAGTTCGTCAAAGTTGAGTTTTGTTTTTTGTAACGTTTGACATGACGCTTAGTGATATATTTGTTTGACAAGACTCTGTAATTTTAAGTAAGTTGTAACCTAGGTATGTCAAAGGGGTACTTCCATTTGTCAATGGAAAGTATACGAAAGGGCTATCGTTTCTGTCAAAAATCGAATATAAAAGGGTAAGGCCGGCTGGACCTCGGGGCGGAGCCTCCCCGTATAAAACTTTGGTGAGTACTCTTCCCCCCGCCCCCCCCCCCCCCAAAAAAAAAACCCGGAATCAGCAAGCCTTTTGCCCGTTATACATATCGTTATCCAATCCACCGTAAGTACACCTTAGCAATAATGCAATTCACTACTTTAGAAACGAGGAGACTGGGCCGAGCTAACTTTCGCAAAGGCTTCTGGGAATTTTACTGTTACTAATCCCAGTAACTGTCCCAGAAGTCTTTGCGAAAATTAACTCGGCCCAGTTCCCTTCTCGATTCTAAAGCGGCGAATGACAAACGCAAATTATTTTTTAAAACACGTCATTGGCATACTAAAGAATATAGTACTTCTCTTTTACTAACTTTTATTGCATAAACTTCCTTCACAGCAGTGTATTACGTTTCCATTCTCCGCGATTTTATTGCAATATTGTGGTTGAATGCATCCATATTGCTCTCCAGAGTAATAACACTTCCCATCGTTGAAAATGCACCCACCTACTGCGCATTCTTCAAACTTTACAGGATCTGTACATTCGTAGCACCGCGGACCTGTGTCTAAAATAGCGACGAAATACATGTTTTATAAAGGGTCTGACTGTCTAACTGAGATGAAGAAAAAGTGCCTTTTTTGGCGAGTTGAATTTTTTTTCGCCTTAGCCTATTGTAAGAATTGCAAGGAAAGTAACCGCATAAGGTTGCGTTCTTTCGGGATGTTCCGGATCAGGATCGGTGACCTGAGATCACTCCGATCATAGTGCATCAAAGCAACCGATGAATCCCTGTCCAAAGTGGATTCATTGGTTCCGCTGATGCATCATTACGAGTTACTTAGATCAATCATATGGATAATGGTCCCAAAGGATTCCATCCCAAGTTTACTCCCCCCACTTCCTGCTTCTCTACAATTCATTTATTTCGCGCCTCCTCAATTTTTTCTTTTCCCACAACCTCCTCCACCACATTTCCATTGTTTTCCCTCCACCACCACCGTCACCACTACCACTACATTCTACATTCTAATAATTATGAAAAAATGCGTTTCGTGGTAGAAAGAGCTAGTTTACCTTCGCCCTCAATAATATGCACTATTTTCGTGACAAGAATCGGTGAACCAGAGCTGGAACAATTTGTTTTCTCAATGGACAATGAAAGCGACAGGAAATGAACTTGTATAATTACGTCACGACTCAGTGACCTTAGAGAGCTTAAGATTTGAGGACGAGAGCGAGTACGAGATTTAACTTAACGTTTTTGTGCGTCAAAATGAAAAAATCAAAATGAAGCTTTCTTAGGTGTCTTTTTTTCACTAAAAAAGTTAGTACGGTTATTTAATATACTGAAGGAGGTTAAGCACTATCCCGACGGCTAAATGATAAAACTTCTTACATTTGATTACTTTTTCCCGCCACTACGACATTCTTGCTAAAACTCGTAGTAGAATGACGAAAGCTATCACGTTTTCCCGCCAAAATGACGCTGGTTCACGCGTGAGCAATACTCAGAAGATCTCTATTAAGTCACAGGCCAGTTAGCGCTTACTCCTTCCATAACATGAACAAACCAATGCATACTTTTCTTAGGTTTTAGTTACCCAATCAAAAACCAAGGCATTCTTTGACCTAAGAATAATCTAAAACCTGTCAAACCAGTTAATCCACCCTAAGGTATCCATGTTATCTTAATGAGATTGCCACGCATTTAACTCATGATATAAAGACAAAAGTCTAAGCTGTTATTGGCGTAAATGTATTCCCCCGCAACTTAATGAGATTTTTCCCGCAAAAATGAAGTCTTAAACATCCTTACTACACTATATAACGGCTAGGCTGCCTCTTTTTAAACAAGACTCAAACTATGAAATCCTCGCTCAAGGGTCTTCTCGTTTTCCAATATGCCGCCGCCATTAGTCATTAGTCCCATTAGTCCCTGGGAACGAGACTGAAAAGTATGCTATTTTGTAAGGTAAAAAATAATTTCTTCTTACTTGTATTACACTTGTCGCCTTTGCAGCAATCTACAATCTTTCCACTGGTCGCATTACACTGATCTTTGGTAACACATCCCTTGCGATAAGTCGTTTGTATTTTGCCCTCTCTCGTTCTCGATTCATACTTAATTTTTGCGCAGTAGTGAACAGGTATGGGGCAATCTACGTCGTCTTGGTTATTTTGGCATTCGTCAAGAGATGAACTGTTTTCACATCGATAGCAGGATATTGCTGAAACGGAGAAGAAAAACAATTTCGAACAATTAGACCTAGAAATTTGCGCCGAAATCACTAACCCTAGTCACTTTTACTGATAAATACATTATGCTTTTTCCCTTTAAGAAAGGATAGCATTCGGGGACTTTTTATTTTCATTTTAAGAACTTTTTTAAATGTCGCAGATTATTGATAAATATGTCATAAAATAAATAAATACTGATAACTATATAGTGAAAATCAGTGTAATATTTCCCTGGTGGTCAATTCAAAAACTTTCAATCATTTTGGTATCTATCTGTTGATTTTGATTCAATTTAGTCCTGCTTTCAAACTTTTCTAAACATGATGGAAGTTATCAAGATAATGACTCGGCCATTAATCAGAGGGATGACGTAACCTATATATCATATCACATCATCACATCTCTAAACTTCTCTAATCCTAGACATTTTTTTATTTGATTGATACACTGCTGATTTGCCAAAAACAATTTAAAATCTTCCATCACTGTACTTAACAAATAAAGAAGCTTTGATTGTGCTTTGCTCTGTTGTAAAGCACTCAGGAAGCGGAAAGAGCACAAAAGATGTGTAGGGCGAACACGAGACGTAAAACAAACTATATTGGCAGGACGTGACAGCTTTAGCTCCGGGTATTAAGCTCTCATCGAGCACGCTTTATCAACCAACCAGAGTGCGCTTTGAACTTTATTATGAACATTATTGTTGCCAGTCGGTTCCAGAACAACCTAACGCGAGGTCAAACTGAATAGGGTTTTATGTACTGAGCACAGCATCCAAACTGTAATTCTTTAGAGCATGGATTTTGAGCTTTTCCCGCCTCACCTGTATTACACAAATCACCATGGCAACATTTCAAGCCTTCTTGGTTGTCAAGTTTTCTGCATAGTTCAGCTGATATACACCCTTGTGCGGTGAATTGTCCATCTTTCGCGCTCTTATTACTGTACTTAAAACAGAGACTGTCTGGAAATGAGCAATTGACTTCAGTGGGAACAGATGACATTTTCCCTGGGCTATGACAATGACAAACTTTCCCTACAGGAAAAAGCAACGTTTTTTAATTCTGGACTAAAGACGTTAACACATTAGCAAGGCCTGAGGAGGAGAGGGGAAAGTACTCAACAAAATTTCATAAGGGGAGGCTCCGCCCCGAGGTGCAACCCTTTACCCTTTTGCCAATTTTTGACAAAAAAAGGGACCTCTTTCGCATATCTTTAATTGACAAATAGCACTCATTTTACATGCCAATTTAGAAAGCTGCATCTTTTTTAACTGCTGTAAATGTACGGCCCTTAAACAGGAGCCCTGCTTTAAGCTATGAACAAGTCGCTAAATCGGACAGTTTTCTTGTGTTTTTCACAGCCATAAAATGCGCCTGGGACCGCAATGACTTTTATATACTTTAACAAGAGTAACCCCTACCCTTTAATATACCTGAAGCCTGAAAAAGGCACCTCTTTCTGGCGGAGCCTCCCCATATAGGCCATTTTAGCAAGTACCCTCAGATACCAATCTTACTGATTGTTTGAAAAGGAATTTTCATAATAAGAAGCATAGGCAACAGAAACGTTTTTTCTTCTTTTTATCCGAGCAGGGTCTGAGATGCCGTTGGTTTTGTGCTGTTTTTGACGGGGGTAAAAAGCCGAGGTGAAATTTTATATGAAAATAATGATAAGAAGACCTTGCTTTCCTCATTTGTTTTAAATTAAAGCTACTTCGTAGCCTTAAAATGGAAGTGTGCCACCATAATGAAATCACACCTGGGACGGGCTTTTCACAAAGATAAGCATGAGTTTTGCCACAGTCACGGTCTGTCTTTCTATTATCTGTCTTCGAGATTGTGCCACATAGTTTAGATTTGTTTCCTTGGTCGATCCAAATGTCCTTTAAAATAAAAGAGCAAATCAGCAACTAACGGATGATATCAGTAATGATGATGATGATGATGATGATGATGATGATGATGATGATGATGATGATGATGATGATGTACTAACTATAGTTCTTTCCGTTTCTTTCCCCTGAGCCACCGACGTTTCATTGTCCCCTGGCTGGCTCTAATTTTTCAAAAGGTGAATAGCTAAGCACTAAGCACCTTTGGAAAAAATAAGGCCTGATAACAGGGATGAGCAGTCCTAGAACATCATGCGAAGCTTGTCTAGGATCTGTTTCTATCACTGAACAGCGGTTGAGTCCACATTCATGCTAGTTAGTCGGTGATTGATTATAACATGTCATAAGGCGTCCCTCTATCCTCTGCGTGTATAGGTTCTCAGTAGGGTATGCTAACAGGTAAAGATTTAGAGGCATTTAGTACCTCTACAAAATACATCGTTTCTGATTGGCTGATCAATTTCCCGTGTATGTTCTCATAATCAGCAGAAGTTTATCTGAGAGATATAGGAAAAAACCAACGAATTCAATCAGGGTCATAGCCCTCCTCGATCTGCATAATTGTTGTTATCATACTCAGCTTTATTCAGTAATTGACAAATACTATATTTTTTTATATCCATATTTATTTCATAGTGCTACCTGTTTTTTGGTCACTTTTACTTAATTCAGCTACCTCTTTGAAATTAATAGTGTCCAATAGGCGGGTCAGGAATCCCGTGTCAGTTTTGTTTACAGTACTATTTATTTTCACCAAATTGCTTCCAGAAGCAGTGCAGTCCTTTTTTGCGTCTTCCCACGTTTTTAAAGTGCTGTGCTTATAGTAGCAAGATAATCCATTCAGATGTCCTTCATAATGATCAGGCGGGCAACTCAGTGGACCTAATGGATAGGACAAATTAAATATAACAGTTTAAAATGAATGTCGTTTAATTTTCAGAGCCGCCTGTGTCCCCTAGTGACTGAAAAATATCTTTCTCATGTATTCACCAGGCTTAAAATTCACCGTCACATCTCCATCATTACGTATAAGCACATATCGAGATTACAGTCCTTGAAGTATGCAGGATGTTTGTCAGGGGCACCCAACGACGGTTTCCTAAATAGGTTGACAACACTTTTTGGCTATCCAGAGCACTTTTAGACCTTTATAAGTGCATTCCGAAGCGGCGCTATAAAAATTTTTATCTTTTCGATCATCCCAGGGGAACGTGAATCTTTCCAAATTACAAGGGCTTCAGTATGTTATTTTCCCGAAAATTTTAAAAGCGATTTAACGTATAACGAGAGTTATAATTTTTCTGATTACCCTCCCCATCACATTTTGGATCCGAAATTGTAGGTTTTTTTTCTATGAAAAATAGCCTAGCCTGGGGAGTGAAATGTGAAAAATTTAACGTCAGAAGATCTTAGGGAATTTATTGGACAAGCTTAGAAAATTGTACATGAATGGAACATTCAACTAGAAATTTTTAGCCGTCCCCAAGTAACAGAAAATTTTAGGCAATATTTGCTTCTCCGAAGGAGATATTTTGCAGAAAACATTCGCTAAGTGCCCCTGGTTTGTCACATGACCCTAGTTTAGTGGCCTTAGCACTCACAAGTATCCTGTAGCTCAGTGTTAGAGCATCTGTACTAGCAACCAGAAGCTCATAGGTTCTACAGCATTTTGGACTACTCAGAGTTTTTTCTCTCGAGCTGCCTTTGCTACGAATAAAAAAACATCTTTCTCATAGATCCTTATCTTTCTATTCCTAATAAAATCTGTAACTATGCAGTCGATAACTCAACCAGTCACACTATCCATCGGATAGAGAACAACTGGCTTCAGAGCCTGCAAGAATTTCAGCCGTTTTCTCAAGTCTCCCTCGGCAGCAGGGCTCTCTCTAGTCTGAGTATCAGGCCTTCCTAACGGGCTAGGGGAGAGAAGATTTTAAATCTTTCCCCTTTTCCCCAGAAACGCCTGATACTCAGGCTAGACTCTCTTCCCCGTAGGGGCCTCTTTGTGTTGTGGGGAGGCTGGGGAGAGGCTGGGGAGAAAGAAAAAGAGAGCGCGCATCCATCCCATCGACCCGGGGGCGGGGGGAACTCCGCATATGAAAGGGGTGGGGATGCTCGTCGGAAATTTTGAATTAAACCCCTAAAGGAGACCGATCTGGGCGTGGCCCAAGCGTTTTCTGACCCCTAAAAGAGACGAAAAAAATATACATATCAAATATATATTTTTATATTTTTTCGCGTGCAACCCTAATCGAGACCTTCACGGCTAAATATGATTGCGTTTTGCCCAGAACACCCTAAGTGAGACCAAAATCCGAAACTTACACCCTTAAGCGAGACGACGAGCATCCCCACCCATTTCATAGGCGGAGTCCCCCCCTCCACCGGGCCCATCGTTTCCACGCGCTTTCTATTTTTTGTATTTTATAGGGATACCCAGCGGGAGCCTTTACGGAGGAGAGAGGCAGCAGGGTTCGAGACAGGGAGAAGGATCTCTTTCGGGAGTTTGCAACTCGAGAACACGGCTGAAATTCAGGCAACCAGAGCAATAGCTCAGGCTCTAAGTGAACATGTTGAAACGTTTTTATCCAGCACGGTAGAAAAGTGTTTCGCATTGGCGAAAAAATTAGATCAAATACTTCAGCATTGCAAAAGCATATGAAAGCGAAATTTGTTTATTAAAAAAAACTTTACAAAAGTTGCATTAATACGGATTTTTGTAAACATCAACGAATTCATTATTGTAAAGGAGCAATTAATTTGGCTTTATCAAATCCTTTTGGCAAATATTTCTAGGCATTGTTGTCCCTCGTATATAGGCCTGGTTACTTTCTTTACGTATTTAGAAGCAACTCACCTTTCGGTCTTTCACAGATGTAGTACTCGGTCTTCTTGCAACATTCAGTAAGGTTCCAGCCATCTCTCAATAGTTCCACACATTTGATCTCATTGCCATTAAGCTTACTTGTTGTGTTTCCAATCCACTCGACGGATAAAGAATGATTAAAAGAACTTCCATCGATCCATGAGTATATACCCTTCGGCAGTCGATGAACCAACCCAATCCAAGCAGATTGCGGGCTTTTTAAATCCGACGACGACAGATTTTGTACAAATTCCTTTTCCGTTTCACTTGTCATGCTAACAAGATAACCTCCATACCCCATACACGCGCGCGACGCTTTTAACCAACCGCCGAATATCTTGGAATTTTCAGTTTGCGGCATCACCTTGTAGCAAGAACGTTGAAACTCAGTCCAACCATGAGGGCAATGTAAAGCTATCGAAAAATGAACAAATTAAAATTAGTAAAGTGATCTTTGTCTCTAACGATAAATTTCTGCGATTTCCTTGTTTCAAATCGAGAAGGGATGGGTACAAGTCGGTTTCATAAACAACACCAGATAGAGCACATTGAAAAACCTCTTTTCTGCCCGGCAGCTGGTAGTCTACCACACATCCGTTTTTTATTCACCTTTTCTAGATTTAAATTTTTAATTATTTCTAAACAGTTGTAAATTTTTGTTTTTACTAGCCTTTTCTTAGTTCTAGGTTATAGTTTTTAATAATACTAGTTGTAAATTTTGTTCTTTCTGGCCTTTTTAAAACTTAGATAGAGTCTAATTGTAAGCCACTGTGTATTGTAAGGTAGGTTTTATCTCTGTGAAGCACTATCGGGCATTATTTTCATCGATATAGTGCTATATAAGTAAATAATTATAATAATAATTATTTATTTCGAGTGACTTATTGTTTGTTTCTTTTTTACCAACTGGTGATTGGCCCACAACCAATTTTCTCGGAATACATTGTTATTTTCATGTAATGCGATTGGTCAACTTTCTCTAAGTGGACCCAGTTACAGAAGTCACACAGTAATTACAGGGCTTGTACAAATCTGGAATTGTTACCCCAAAGTGAGAACAAAATGGCAATTTGTAACATGAGTGAAATCATACTGATCATATATGAAGTTCGGATGCAAAATCGAATAAAGAATGCAAAGAATTCACCATTTTCACATTGCCCATCATAAAACATAGGCATTGTCTTCAATTTCTCTTGGGACGACTATGATCTATGATAAAGCCTTTTCGTTCACATGGCTAGTATCAATGCAAAATTATTGGAACAAAAGAAAGCCTTCAACTACCACTGGATTGGTTTGGAACACCAACATGGCCACCGTGACATCATGTGTAAACGCTCTGAACAATGTTATGCAAATTCCTTTTTTTTTTGGGGGGGGGGGGTGAACTAGAGTTATAACGAGTTGGAATATGACTTACCAGCATGAGATATAGTTGTCACAAACAAGAGTGAGATGAACAAGTGTACATTGGTCATTGTGACTCAGATCTAAGGTGAGAGGCAAAGGATTTTTATAATAAGCAGGAGCCCATAAACCGGAGCAAGCAATTTCCATACTAGGCCTATGTCACAGCGTTTTTAGGGACCAGTTTAAATCTAGACACATTTTAGGGCACTTTTTCCTGCAAAAATAGAATCTCCAACAAGTCTATGAGCCCATTTAAAGTATAAGATATCAAAAAGGAAAACTAAATGTTATTAAAAGGCAAAAAATGTCATTTCTAGGTCTGTAGGTTTTGCTGACTGGTTTGTGGAATTTACCAGATATTAAAAATTCGTGCCACAAGCATTCTAAAAATAAACTGGTCCGTGAAAACGCCATGACACAAGCGCATGGAAATTGCTCGCTACGGATTATAGCAGTACAAAACCCCTGACCAGCTACTCATTGGCCATTTTGGAGTTGCATAGGGAACTGGGGCAAGTTTCAAATTTAAACTAATCGATAAACTGACACCACCATATAAAAGGTCATGTTGAGATTGGTTGGTTGAGCAGGTTTGGTGCTCTAAAGTTGAACAGGGATCAAGTTATGACTCTTGAAACACAGTTAAAGATCCATACAAATGTCACTCTGTAATTTTGTGACAGCATCCCCCAAAACCATATAAACTCTTTAAAATATTTTTCTGTTTTTCTGTTAAAGTACTGCAAAATTCGTCGTGCATCTATACTACTTTATGGAAGGAACTAATTTGAAAATCACTATGTTTGCCCATTTTCAAGAATATCACAGAAATCGTAAATTATTTAGAATGTTAAATAGTTTGTAAATTAAATTCATTGGACATTTTACGGAAAAGCTACCAGCTCTTTTTAATTTGCCACTTACATTTGTACATGATCAATAAAAAGCAATTTAGTGTTAAGTGGGCTGTTGTCTGAATCTAATTCAGAGATAGTAAGAACTAAATATCCACAACAGCCTGAATAAATGAAAAATCTAACATGTGTAATGTCCGCAACGTAATGTCCGCAACACTTTTCAATGTATAATTTCTGAGCAAAGAAAACGCCCCCCGGAAATGTTTTGAGATTAAAATAGAGTATACATCGATCAGACTAACTGAGCAGCATCAATAGCACATGAAAATACAGCACACTGTGTACAGGAACTGAAAAAAGGTACCTTAACGTTGCGGACATTACGTAATGTCCGCAACAAAAATTCAATGTCAATTTTCTTGGGAAAGTGCCAGTAGCTGGATAATAATTTATAGCCTAATGATAGTGTAAGGCAAAGGTTATAATACACACATACTTTTATGTTAACTGTATGTTTTCTTAGATGTTCAAACTTTGTTTAAAATTTCCTTCCAAAAATTCCAAATATAATGAGATTCAAATTCTCTGGATTTCATGCCTTCTCACATTAAGCACATGGACAAGACACACAAGATCTCACTAATTTCAAACGGCCCATTGTTTCAGCTTTCTGTTGGTTAAGTTTCATTGTGCAAAACTTTATTTTAAAAACTTCAAAATTTCATTGTCTCATGTGGAATTGCCCAACAGCGATAATTTTTCCTTGACTGTGGGGGGTCTCCTTACAGCTTTTGTTTTTAGACTTTGGTGTTACAAACTGGACATTATGCTTTGATATGGTTAGAAACAGCGGCTACTGCAAATACAGTTTCAAAATTGAACTGCATGAAATCCTAGGCAAGGTCGTGGGAAAAAATCAAAAGAAAAGAACATTTAAAGATTTTAGTAAGACCCAGTGAGAGTTGGTGAAGAAGTTTATATTCTTGCAGACCAGTTGTCAATAGAGCAGTTTTCACTCACGTGTCCAGCCGCTATGCAAATAAATTGCAACAAAAGAAAGTGTTTACATATAAGAAAAGAGTTCAACTCCCACAGTATTAGTTTGGAACACAAACATGGCCGCCGTTCCAGTGTGTTCTAGAACACTAATATGGCTGCCATGATGTCATGTGAAAATGCTGAATCACCTTTACAGTGCTCATCACGCGAGCACTGAAGATTTCCTTTAACTCGCTGTGAGCTGTTTTTTATATCTACAACAAACAAAATTTTTTTTTACGCCCGTTATACAAAATAGGAATTGTTTGGACAGTTTTTGTCCCCCAATTTCCTAATTTGAGAAAATCTTTAACCTAAGATTGACATTTGCCGTGAAAGTATGTCTCCCCAACTGATCAGTGAATTTCACATCATCATTTCAACATAATATATAATGTTTTATCCTCTCTTTTAAAAGAAAACAAAGTTTGCGCCTTTTATCATTTAATCCACAGATCTCTGGAATAGAAAGGAAAGTTTCAAAACCAAAAATCTCAAGCAGAATATTTTTGCAGGGACTAAGAGATATCAAGAAAAACACAAGCACACCACCTGATTATGTAGAGAACGTTCGTCAAGTGAAATGGAGGAGTCCAATGCCGTCAACCGGTGGAGTTGTTCAGGGCCCCAACTTCGCAGCAGTCACCTGTTGTACAAGGAAGTAATAACAGAGTTAAGAAAATGACAAGACGGATCTCGATCTTGCTTCTATTTTTAGGAAACTTGCTTCTTAAATTTTTTTGATAAGTTTGGATATCTAAGTTCTCAAAATATGAAACGCTTTGATAGATCGTTGAATGCGGGTTGTGTTCTAAATTTTGCTTGGAATTTCTTGCATAAGATATCTTGTGCCTTCATTATTAAAACCATAAACATAATTCATCGTCAAGCGTTTGTTTGTCAATCCCATTTTGATTCTGAAATATGAGAAACAACTGCTTTCTTAAATTTATGTAGAGAGCAGTGTAATTCAACCTGTCAGTTTTTACCAAGTAAAATTTCAAAACTTCTTAATAGTAGCCAATGATAAAGCGAGTCAGAAAAGTGGCTACTAACAATTATCCCAGCTAGGAAATGCAAAATCATAAATTCATTCATTCCAAATAAAAAAAAAGACATGGAGGTTTCTTGCATGCATCATGAGCGAGTATCAAGCGATCGACTCTTCTCATCCTGATTATTGCATGCCTAAAGCAACTCCAGGGAATTTTGTTTACGAGCTGTTTGGCGAAATATTTTCTCGGTGACTAACATATCTTCTCTAACAAAATTTGTCTGATAGAGGCAAGAAAAAATTCACAGGGTTTGATGGATTTTGCTCCTTGAATTCGAAATTTCAAAGTTAACATTCCAGATTAGGCGGAACACTCGGTCCCATCCTAATCGAAATGGGGCTCACTTTTTGAAAGTTTAAATACTTCCTCCATTTTTTCGAGCAACACTGGTGAGGGCTCTTACACCTCCTCCTACTATTAAAAAAGGCACTTTTGAGTGTTCATGTACATAGCACGAAAATACTAACTGAGCCGGGACACTAACTTGACGCCGTGTTACACGGACAATCCAGCCACACAAAGGTCTGGCCGTTTGCAGGGCAAAGGGAATACCTTCATTTCTCAGTGACTCAGACTGCAATAATGGACCATCTACCGACTGACCTAGTTCTGCTGCAGTTAAAACGGGAAAGACCGGGAAAGATCTTAGTCAGTTAGTGCTCTGCTGGGCAGGTTCAAACCAGCGTCCACTCGCTTAGCAGAGGGGTACTTCATCAGCTGCGCTACTCGGGTGATGCAAAACTGCCACTTCGCCACGATGACAGAAAAAAAATAATTAAAATTTTTGGATTCAAAAATGTGATGGAGAGAGGAATAAAAAAAAAATTCACTTTCGTAAAATGTTAAAAATAGCCTAACCTGGGGTCGGGGGTGGAAACTGAAAATGAATAATGAATAATGGGGTTTAAACGAAAATGAATAATGAATATTTGGAGTCAGAAAATCCGGAATTATGAATAACACTGTCTAGCCTAGGATTAATGAACAACTCATAGCTGTTAAATGATCTCATAAAAAAGGAAGACGAAAGAAATAAGTTTAACTTATCCGCCCATCGCAAACATAGGAATCCGGCGAAACCAGTGAAGCAAAACAACGCGGCAAACCCCGAAATAAACCATTTGTGGTCTACATCTAGATAAAATAAATTTGTATACCACTCTCATCAAAAATACCATACCCTATTGTGGATCGTCTTCGTTTTGAGATCACCACTGACGAAACTGGTTTGAAATCGTACAAACTTCCCCTAGAGGGAACTGACAGAATCGAACCTGTGGGCTCCAGTTCACAATGTAGCCATGCCTATTGTATTATGCTCGTACCATAAATGTTGATTTTTACAACTTTACAACTCGTTGGAGTTTCCAGCCCCTCAAGTACCATTTCAGTAATCAGAATTACTTTGGTCATATTTCCAAACTCTTGCTTTTTGGTGGAAAGATTTTCCAACAGTTCCTGTAAAAAGGTTTAAACAAAGTCGTGACAATTATGTTACTTCCATTCCCACACTACAGCACTGATATGAAGTTGAGACAATGTTTAAACTGGTTTAACAGAAACCTGAAACAATTTTAGAGTGGTATTGTCACACGGTCTCAACATTGGCTCTCATTAATGGTTAGCGAATGGTTGAACAAATGTTGATAGAGGCTTAAGATGAAACTATAAATAGAAGCCAGTGTCCTCTAATAATCAACATATTGGATTCTATTACTTTAGTCATACTGAGATGCAATTGTCTAAAAAGTTGCAATCTTAGAACCTACCATTGTAATGTTCGACAGAGGATTTCTACATTGGCGATTGGACGATTTGGAAATTAATTTATGTCTCAGCGTCAAGGTTCCAATGAAACCTGGACCTGCCATTAGACAGGTGCGAAAATCCGACCGAGTAGTAACCTGGTAGGTGTGGCAGTACTAGCAGGTCCCATGCAAGCAACCAGCCTATTCTGCCTGACTTTTGAACTAAGTCGATTACATTAGGATTTATTGCACAAAATTTAGTGTTCGTTTCAGTTATAGTTTATTTGTTAGTTTTGGTTTTTAGTTCTTTTTACATTATTTTGACCACATGTGTAGAAAAAACAGAGGGGTACTAGTAAAGATAAGGTTGAATGTATACTGATGATGTAAACTTTTGATAACCAATGTATAGAATTGTAGAAAATTTCCGGTTAAAATATATATATTCCATATATTGTTTAATCTCAAGGTTTCTACCTCGTTTTTTCAGTACGATTCTCTTCCTTTGTGATAGAGCCAAAAGTTTCTTAGTATCACAGTTTTATAATTTTTTATAATTCACAGAAAGGGAATTTGAGAAGGAAAATTGATATAAATACTGAAAAATGAATAATGAATATCAAGGAAAAATTTGAAATGAATAATGAATAATCGGGAGAAAAGAGCAAAGAATTAACAATTAGTTCATGCTACAGCGTGCGTATGTCGAGATATTGAGCACGCGGGAAGTTTGGAGAGCACGAAAGAGGCGTAAGAGTTGCACGAGGCGCAACCGAGTGCAACTCTAGCCTCTTGAATGCTCTCCAAACTTCCCAAGTGCTCAATAACTCGACACACGCACAGCTGCAGCATGAACTAATTGTTTTATAACATTATCAAAGCGATCAATGCAGCAGTTAACTTAAAATTTTATTATTGTAGAGCGCGCTCAAAGCAGTACGCGTCAATGTTTACGTGACTATAATTTTTTCCCTCTCAGTAAATCTTATGTTTTTATCCTGAAACTGAGAGAAAGTGTACTCTAAAATGATTGTAAAATCCATATTTAGGTGCCGGAAAACTGTTAATTTACCGAAAAATTGTTATTGAGAAAAGGCAACTTTGCAAACAATGATCTCACGCCATAGCCCGCACTGCTCGCGGAGATGACAACAACAACAACAACACTCACCTCTTTTCCTTACTATCGGTTAACAAATTCAAACGTTTCCTTTTAAATTTTCTTATAAAACACATGGTAAACGCTTCATCGTGTACTGCTGAGTTATGGATGCACTCAGGAGACTCCCTCAGGATTGCTAAATTCACAACAACTCGAGGAATTACGAATAGTTGATTGACGTCATCAGCGTGCTCAATAGGAATATGAAGCACGCTCGCGCTATTGAATTTGATTAGGCGAATTTTGTAGCTATGTTATAATAATGGGTAACCGTGATTCAATTATTCAGCTTGCACCCCAGACTGGGGAATGAAATGTGAAAACTTAAACTTCAGAAAATCGCAGCGAATTTAACAGCAATGGAAAGGTCATTCGGAAATTTTTAGCCCTCCTCAAGCCACAGAAAACCCTAGGCAACATTTGCTTCTCCAAACAGTTGCCCTTGTTGGGGCTTCCGTGTTCAAAGCTAGAATTCCTGTTAGTTTGCCCTTGGTGTCTCCAGCTCACCTGAATGCACAAATAAACGAAGTTTCTTATAAATTTTTACGTGTAACATACTATTTAATTTCATAGTATACTGTTAGTACTTACCAGAACTGTGTCGTTGTCAGAGAAAGATTAATCTGACAGAAAATCCATCGCGCGAGTCGCCGTTTAGTTGACCAGAAAATCAGATCAGTCATGAAAGGTTTAATGAATTATACTGATTTGTTAAACAAACTGCAGTTGCCTCTTTGCGACCAGATGGCTGAATTTAACACTTTATACCCATAAGAACAGGACCTGAAAATATAAATGGAGGAAGAATGACAATTCTAACTCAGTGCCGCGGATAAAACGAGCGCTCCGTTCATTTAATGTATGATGCGGAGTAGGACTGGCACGAGCGGTCTTTCCACGGTTCCGGTGCGCTTGAAGGCTAGGCCGGTGATATTTGCCTTTTCTAGTTTCTTTCTGTAATTTCAGGCTACAATGTTAAATAGATAAATTCATTTCATAACAATATCAATAAACAGTTTCCTGTGTTTGTGTATGTATACCTATAAGTCAAACCAGGAGCCTATAACCCGAAGCGTGCAACTGCCATAAATTCGTGGAACGGTGTTTTTACGGGTGAGTTTATTTTTAGATAAGCTTTTCCAGCGAAAAATGACTGTTGCCGATGACGTCCGCACCAGTCAAGGTGAAAAAACTAGAAAGGGCGGCTAAGTTTGGTCCATCGCGAATGCGTTGCGTTTCTTTATGTAATTCCGTTCTTCTTCGGTCAAATTCCAGTGTTATTCAAGCTTGTTTTCCCACAACACCTTTCGTTTTTTAAACACTTTCCACGCGCGAAGTTGCGGCATACGTTTGCAGATATATTTCGCCGAATAGGAGTTTATTGGGGTCGCCACGAAGCTATCGGAACGCCATTTCTGATTGGTTCATCACTTTACTTCCGTTGCAGTGATTGCAAAGGAGTTGTTGAACTTCTTTTCATTTTTTCTTTGGAAAAGAGAGGAACGGAGGGAGAGTAAGAGGGATGTAACTGGGTCGGGTGGCTGGGGAGTAAATAACTTCTAGAAGAGGAGTCGGACATATACGGTGGCCCATAACTGTCACGGCAAAATTAAAACAAAATACCTCACGGCAAAACCAAATACTTCACAGCAAAAACCAAATACCTCACGGCAAAAGCAAATACCTACGGCAAAACCAAGGCTATTTTGTTTTCGCTGTGAAGTATTTGGTTTTGCCGTGAGGTTTTTGGTTTTGCCGTGAGGTATTTTCTTTTTGCCATGAGGTTTTTTGGTTTGGCCGTGACGTTTTTGGTTTTGCCGTGAGGTTTTTGGTTTTGCCGTGAGGTTTTTGGTTTTGCCATGATAGTTGTGGGCTAGACATATGACAGAGAAGAGTAGTGAGACTTATACGTGTACCAGGAGACCATAACCCCCTGCCTTTCGGGATTGTCGCGTGCACAGTTTTTCCGACAACCTTTCTCGAAATAGCTGTCATACAACTCTCAAAAGGCCACAGCCGCCCATTACTTAATATGCCATTAATTATTATAGTAATAAACAAATCTACTAGTTTCCAATTCTTTTCACTTCATTAGTTCTTCAGCCGTTCAAGGTGTTGTTAACTACAAAGATACAGGAAAGGCAGTTTTGACCGGTCATGTTGAAACGCAGATCATGCAGACTGTAGACTGCAGACTGCAGACTGTGCAGACTGAGTGTAATTTTTTTTTACTTGTACCTTAAGTTTCTAGTAAAATTTTTTCTATAGTTTCCCGAGCGAGCACGATGGAGGAAGGTAAGCTGTTTCTTT